>CAJUYH010003659.1:0-14431 GCA_910591685.1 Galerucella tenella | reverse complement strand
GCGTGTGTGTTCGTAGAGCGATAGCAGCCAAGTGAGAACGAGCCTTCGTCTCTACTCGGTTCGTGGTCGGATTTGCTGTTTTCGATGTTGGCGCCTCTCGTGGTATTGTGTAGGAGGCTGCAGCTGAAAGGTTACCGACGGTGGAGCCGCCACAATATTATTCAAGCATGTCCTTTTAAAACAGTATAATATCTTCAACGTAGGTGTTGCCCTTATTTGAATGAAAGATGTTTATTGTTGGATTAACTGGTGGAATTGCAACGGGAAAAAGCACCGTGTGTCAAATATTTCGCGAATATGGAATACCTGTGGTGGATGCTGACGTAGCCGCTCGAATAGGTTAGAATTAAAATTGACTATCAGCATGTTTACTTCAATATTATATACCTATACTATTAATCAAATTTATTTGTAAATATTTTCATTTGAATGAATTTTTAACCATCGAGAATAAATAATGTTTGCAGTAGTAGAGCCTGGTAAGCCAGCGTGGCATAAAATAAGAAAAGAATTTGGTGAAGAGGTATTCAGACATGACAGCTATCTGGATCGAGCGAAATTAGGCGAAATCATATTCAATGATATTAATAAGAGACAAAAACTAAATGCTATCACTCACTCGGATATTCATCGAGAAATGCGTTGGCAAGCATTTAAATATTTTCTACAAGGATATCCATATATCATAATGGATTTGCCGCTGCTATTTGAAACTGGAAAAATGATGAATTATATGCACAAAATAATTGTGGTAATGTGGTAAGATATTGTATAATGAATGGAAAAGAATTTATATGAATCGCTGACGTAATTTTTTTCAGTGATGAAAATATTCAAATTCAGCGTTTAATGACACGATCCGAATTCTCTGAGGCCAAAGCAAAATTACGTATTCAAGCGCAAATGCCACAGGAGGAAAAAGTAAAAATGGCAAATTTTCTAATTGAAAATTCGTGTAGTGAGGAAATTTTACGCTATCAAACTGTAAAAATAATAAGTACTCTTAATTCTAATAACTATCATTGGCGATTGCGTTTTTTCATTGTATTATTTTTCCTTATATTATTTATAGGAATTTATTTTTTAAAAATTTTATTTGCAAAGCTATCAAAAATAATGTAATATTGGATAAACGAATATAAACATATATATTATATATTCCATTTCATTGCAACAAGTATATTTAGCAATTAATAATCTAATTAATCTTTCCAATCCATTCTTATTAAGACCACAAGTAAACTAATTGTATAACACACAACATACATATATTTACAAATATGCAACGTATACATTTTATGAACTATTGATATTGTACTTTAGTTGCTTATCTAATAGAATAATTGAATCTAAATATTTACATCGTACCATAATATTGTGATGAAATCCACCATTTCATTAATAAAATTGAAGTAATTTTATGGAAAAGATAGAGTTTCACGGAAATCAATATTTATACCAAAAAAAGGGAACTAATGCTCACTAATTGCAACCAGTACTATTAAATTAAAAAATGTCTGATATTCAGTGCAATAAAATAAAGTTAGATGGTCCCAATAGCCATTGTATACATCTGTATGTTAAAAAACATAACATGAAATAATTATTTGTACATTACATATATGCGTGTATGCATTTTTATATAATGAAAACAAATTACACGGTTGATAATAATAAAAATAATAATAAATAATCTTGAATTTTAATTTTACCTTGGAAACAACTACACCATTCTATATTTCATCGAATATACGTATATAGCATAAAGTATATATAAAGATTGAAAAAAAAATCATTGCATGTCTACTTTTTCTTAATATATAATATGCGTAACATAATATTGACCACCGAAAATTATATTTTAAATAATTATCATTTGACAATTGACGGTTTAAAATTGTCCAATGTAATGTAAAAATTTATTGAAGTACAGGCCTGAGCTCTTGGGTCATGATGGGATAGGAGACTAGTGGAGCTGTAGGGCCCGATATTGATAAAGGTAGATTGGCCGATTGCTGTGAATTTGGTGGTTGCTGATTAGTTGTCTGTGGCCCCGAACCACTCATTGTGATTGTTTGTTGGGCCATAGTGACAATTGGTGGTGGTATTGATACCGGCGCCATGGATACAGCGGCTATTGATACTGGTGCAACAGTGGCGATGCTCACAGGAACTGTTGCAACGCTGGCAGTCACTGTTCTGAGTGTTCCCGCAGCAACAGCGGCATTAACCATTTGTTGTGGTGTTGGCGCTTGCGATGGTGGAACAGTATTTGTTATTGTTACCGCAGGCACAGTCACTGCAGTAACATTTGCTGTTCGCTTACCCGACATTCGTAATTGTGCATTTTGGTCCAACAAAAATTCATTAGTTGCCGTCAAGTCGCTCACCTATTCACAAAAAAATTTACACGCACATTATCATAAATAATAAATAATAGATAACATATATTTTTATACTTTAAACAAATATATACCTGTTTTTTCAATTCCTCTATCCGTTTTCGCAGTAATGAATTTTCATCATCAAGAATTATTGCCCTTGCATCATTCCTTGCTATTACAGGATAGTAATATCCGGGTGTGACGGGAGCTTGAGTGGTATGTTGACCAATGAGAGGCGATGTCTCGAAATGAACAATCGTTTCACCAGACGACACTATCCTCCTTTTTGGCTCGGGAGGTCCTGCATAGTCGCCAGGATATAGTGATGCATTGTATCCATTGTTAACTACCAGTGCATGATGACGATCTCCTAATTGCCAATGAAAACTTCAATTGGTCCATAAATATAAAAGTATATATTCATTAATTGTATAAATATTTGCGAAAAATTTTATGTAATCAAGTGTATAGTAAAAATAATAACCTTCTGTCCTCTTCAGCGAACCGTCTATTGTCGCCATTGTTAATATTATTGATATTGTGTTGTGGTCGTGGTGCATTTATTAATGGAGAATTGATAACGTTGTGTTGTGGTTCCTCTTTTTTATAATGTCTAAATTTACAATTAACCCGCTGGCAACTACCTTTTATAAAATCCTTGCAAAGTGGATATTCAGATTTATCTAAATTATTTTTCACACCATTCAAAATATGCGATGGCAATTCGCCTGTTGTTCTAAATTGTTTTTCCTCATTTTCGGTACAATGGAGAAATCTACATCCTGGCCAATTGCACATACCATTCTGAAAATCGTGACAAAATGTATACTCTTCTACTGGATTGTCATTGGAACGCTCATGAAGATATTTGCATCTTTTTCCACGATGACAAACGTTGCGTAAAAAGTCTCTGCAAATGCGATTTGATGACGAGTCACTGGTTGAGTTTGAACCACCTGTCATCTTTGTTGAACGTGGCCGTACAACGTCTTCAATTTTTTTCTTCATTAGGACAGCATTATGTGAATTTTATACTGTAAAACGAAAAGTAAAACCATGTACCGATAATCAATAACAATAATTTCGGCAGCAATTGATGTGCGATAGAATCAATAATATACAATTGTATCATAAAAGTAATATACGAAATTAATGAACATTACAGTTGAATAAAATATAAATTTATTGTCACCAGTCTCACTTCTATACCTACCTAAATAGTTAGATAATTAACCTCGAATGTATAGTATCATATAGATAAGAAATAAGTATAATGAATATCAAACCACCAATTCAAATTTAAATTTATACATATATATATGTGTGTGCATGTGTATATATATATATATACATGTGTACACTTACGTGTTTGTATATAAAGCTCGTTTTTTATTTCATTTTCACCCCACAATAAATGTTATACATAGTTAATATAATTATATATTAATGTTATGTACAAGATTTATGATTATTAGATGTATATACAGTTATTAATGCGTCAATAGTTGAATAAAATATTGAAGGTATTTCAGTTAATAAATATAAGTTTAAAGTATCAATATTTCATGTATTTCAATTAAATTATATGTGTTTATGATGTACAAGAATTTAATGAGATATGTTGACTCGGGGAAAAAAAAAATGGCACATTCTATTGTCCAAAATAACTACAAAAGTATGGAATCACCCATTTGGTATTAAAAATATATATAGAAACAAAATAACATAGAATAAGCGTAGACGAAAAGCATGTTGTCTTAGGCCGCTATATTTTTGGGCAAATCGTCGATATTATCATTTTATAATGCAATTATCTCTTGCAATTTATACGTATAGGTATGATTTTGTATAATTTTATTTGCATGTCAATCATATTGAATCTACACGTGTAAAATACATTTCAATAATCATAGTTATCATTTAATTAAATATGAATCGCAGCTTTATCGATTATTCAATAATTACTCGTAATTTATTATACTACAAAAATTGGGAAGATAATAAATAATGCTGCTGGCCAATTATTCGGGTAACTTGTTTATGATTCACCAAGTTTGCCGCTTCATTAATGTAAATAATCAACAACTACAATATTGTGCAAAAAAAGTGACATAATGCAAATACAATAAAATATATATTTCAATGTTTTCCGCTTTATTATATTGTTATACGAAAAGTATGTGACTTCGACGCAATAGATGACAATAAAGTAATATAGCATAATGTTGCGATGAGATATTTGTCGGTATCGCCAATCACATTGGCAACTCAATCAATGTTATTATTAGTATACCTATTATTTATGCTGTGGTATATACAATTAAAGTAAGATACAATTTGTATTGCGCCATTTACATGTTTATTTTTATTTTAATGCGATATCATACCTATATGTATATAATATATGTATAAGTGTGAAAATGGCTGGATAACAATTTTCATCGCGAGTGAAAATCACTATTCAACAATAAGTTCAAGATAATTCTTAAAAAAATTTGTAATTGTAGTTTGGATTAATAATTATTGCTTATATCAATATCATAATGATTGAAAAACTATAACATACCATATTTTTGTTTTATAACTATGTGTATATATATATACGCATATATATATATATATGCGTATATTTATATGAACATGAATGAATCGCGGATTTTTAAAATATATGTTCAAATAGCATCCATAAAAAGGCAATGGCAACTGGCACAAAATATTGAACAGGAACACTATAACTTGCATTCATTACATCACCACACTGTGCTTTCAATGTTGTGTATTTTTTGCATACATGAGTTTTTTCCTCATGACACGCGCTATATTTTTCTTTCAATATCACCAATTCTTCACTCATCTCCTGTACTCTGTTATTATTATTTTTTACTTGATAATAAAACGCTTTAAGCTTTTCAATGACAACGTCATTGTTCTCGTGAACAAGCCAACTTCGAAGCTCATCAAGTTCCTGCATTACTAAGTGCTGAGCTTCAATATCATCATCACGATTGAGCGATTCCAATGAGCTCATAAACAATTGGAGTATATAATCTTTTATATTTGGATACTGCCCAAAATTATCTTTATTTTTATCGAATGATTTGAGGGTTTTAATATATCCGGAATCATCTTTTGTCTCATCACTGTCATCATTGTCATCCGTCTCGTTATTATCATTTTTTTCCTCTTTCTCTACACACTCAATTGTATAATTATGATCTGTATTTTTCTCATCAGATTTATTGTCTTTATTTTTCTCGTTGGCATTTCTTCTATCTCGAAATTCTTTCTCCAGATTCTTTTCTTTCTTCCTATCTTCCAGTTTTAATTTAACACCATCTTTTTTCTCGTGTGTAATAATTTCATCATTTTGAAAGGAATCATTACCAGCATCATCATTTTTATTTTGATTAATAGTGCTCATATTACGAGTTTGTGATGATATCGTTAATTCATTTGGAGAATCAGTTGAATTTGAAGAGTCATCGCTACCAGCGGAATTATTCATATCTGATGAACGATGATGGTGAATTTGCGGCTGTTGATCATTATCAGAAAATTTAACTTCGTATTTAGTGGCATCTTCAGATTGAACAAGTGAATCAGTACTACTGTCCGCCTCTAATTTATTTTCAATAACCGAATTTTCAATATTATCATCACTACTTATAAAACTGTGCGTATCTCCATCACTATTGGCACATGATGTATCATCACTTATTTCCGAATTCGAATCTTGCTCTTGATTATGTTCATCTACATTGACTTTACCATTAATACGTTTTCGACTGAGGTTTGATGGTGGTAAAATATATGCAGCCAAATTGTCGCAATCATTATTCAATTCATCGAGTTCATTTTTATCATATAATGATCGTCGATCCCCACGTGGAATAATTTTTTGATTGGAATCATCACCTTGCAATTTACTTTGATTGTCCTCAACGCCAAAAATATTTTCGACATAATCTACATTTTCAAATTGCTGAAGATCATAAATATTATACTCAATTATCTCATTGAGTGTATCGAAAATGGCATTTATTGCTTCCATTGGATTCACACCATCCTTAGATTCATCCGCCAGCAATTTTGTGTTGATATCTTGCAATGTTTGCATATAGTTCTTGAGTCCTGTGAGTTTTTTATGAATTTTAACGGCATCCCATCGATTCTCATTGAGCTTGCACTGCAGTTCATATCCCATTTTCGTCTGTTGTCTCACTTTTTTCATCAAATCCTGTTTTTCTTGCACTGCCCATTCAACAATTTTAGATGAACTTTGCTCTTGCTCCGCCATTTTTTCCTCAAATTGCGCTAAATTCTTTTGGGCATTAGTATATTTTACAGCTAATTGTTGCAATTCAAATTGAGCATGTTTTGATATTTCATGCAAACTTTGGCACTCCTCCTCTGTCTCATTCATACGACTTTCTAATTGAATCAACTTTTGCGTTACCTCCAATTTCTCTTGATGAACTCGCTGTAGTGCTTCTTTAGCAGCTATTTGATAGCGCGATTTTTCATCCTCAAGCTTTATCGTTTCATCACGAAGTTTATCCTCACTGAAATTTTTCGAATAAATAACAAGCTGACTCTCAACAGTTTTAACTCGTGACAGCAAACGATCCTCATCAATTAATGCCTTCCACGATTGACTCGCTGCTTTTTTCGTATTTTCAACGAGCTTTTGAAGGTATAACAGTTTTGAATGCAACACCTTTTCCCGCCTATTAGCTTCTTGAACATATTGATTGAGTTTATAGAGATCCTCTAGAGTAACATCACCAGCAGGACTCGTTATATACGCAGCAGTACTGGCTTTCGCTTCTTTACCATCAGGTAGATAGAGTTTTAAAGTAGCAATGATACATCCGTGCGTGACTTTTTTTGTGCTTTCAATAACATCCACACCAAATTGAACAATGTCCCCAGAACAAACTTCTTTAGCAGCTGACTCTGATCCAGTAGCACTCAGCCGTACATTGTTTATAAAAGTTCCATTGCTGCTACGTGTATCACGCAGATAGAATTTACCAGCATTGTATACAAGCAATGCATGATTTCGAGATAATACTTTGCAATCAAATATTGCATTATCAGTCGCGGCTCTCGTTCTAGCTACGGATCTACCAATTTTTACCGCTTGATCCAGATTCAATGTTCTATCTTGAAATGCATGAGAATTATCTCTACATATAAGTATTGCTTTGGCACTCATCTTGTTACTGTCTACGTTTATATTCAAATTACTACCGTTATTTATCGGAGAATAATTAACATTTTGTGTCCAACCACTGTTTGCCACAACCATAGCCACTTGGCTATCAGGTGACTCAAGCTTGTGACACAATTACGCAAAATTTCAATCACAATATTAATACAAGTACATCTGCCAGCTATAAATCAACTACATTATATGCAACATTAAGCATAAATGCTAATTACACATACATCTATTTTTGAAATAAGATCAACTTGTATTTCGTATGTTCACGCGTACTCTGGCAATTTTCAATTGATTTTCAACATAATTCTCACACTTGCCACTATTAATTGTACAATAAGCTGTCGGTATCAACAATATGTAGCGGCTCAGTGCTATTGTGTTTGAAAAATCTGTTTACCATCAAATACTCTTGATGTTTATCTTGATTAACAATTCATTAATATTTCGTTGACTTCAAATCCCATCTTGTTTTCATTATCGTGTCTTGCCACGCATCCATTTTTAACACACCCTTTTTCTCACACTCTATCTCTGTTTTCTCCACATTCTCTCTATATTGCACACTTCATCTTCCTTTCAGCCATGTACAATTGAAAATATAAATTCAATCTAATTTTAGATAGTTTACTGATTATACCACGATACACATGATAATGATGATAATAATAATAATGCAATCAGAGATTGAGTTGCTTAGACCACTGTACATATATGTGTAGGAGTAGTGGCTATCCTCATGAATATTGACGTTTCACTTGGCACAATGTACCTACACTCTGTGGCTGCTATGTATTGCTGATTATCAACTCACTCTCTATCCACTAATTGTACTTCTATATTGTCCATTCAATAACTCATTATTCACATGTCTGTTGATTATTCAATTGATATAAGACCACACGTTTCATCATGGACAGTGTTCAATATGAATTTTTCCTCCTTACCACTTGTAATAATCCATTTCCTTATTGTACATATACCCCAAATACATAATGCCATATATCAGATTAATAATAATAATAATAATGACAACGACGACATTCAAGACATTTTGTTCACTCGTTCATACCACGTTTGTAGCATATTTTCATCTATTCCACATTTATTATTTCAGCACAAAATAAAATGTGGAACGACATGAATTCTCAATATATTATATACACAAGTACAGTGTGTATCCTAATTCATTCATGTGTATCATTTTATGAACATATAGAGTTTTGTTCATCACGTATCAGCACATCCAACACTTTATTGTAAAGACACAAAATGCAAATTTTATTAATGGCCTTTGTGTAGTATAAATAATCGAACGAATGCAAATATAAACTTCAATTCAATTGTGAACTGCTGCTATATAACAATATGCATACGACAAGATATTCCTCAGAATTTCGCCGTTCCCCGTTTTATCTATACATATATAAATATATATATATGTATGTAGGCGGACAATTTCGCCGTTCCTTCCGTCTATCGACCTATTACATTCAGCGGTTGAGAGTTGATACGACAGAGTCACTACTATACGTCGCTACGTTACATACATTATGTAGGTGCCATATATATATATATATATATATATATATGAATGTGATTTATTTAGTTCGATATTAATTGTAAAATAGACGATGTAGGTATATTTTTTTTTGTTTGGTGTGATATAATGTAATTGCATACAAATATTAATAACGTAATTGTATATTCTACTTTATAAAACACCTCATAAATACCAATATTGTTTACAAAAATATTGTAAAGACAAAGTAAATCATCGAACATAACCTAAAATAACCGTGTATAGTTCTGACTCGAAAAGAAACTAATGTTAAATTTGAATGAAAAAAAATATATACATATATCAATTATATTATTTATATTATTGTAGATACTATCATCATGGCGGATGATGACGATTATATGTCTGATAAGTTTATCCTGAGCACAGAAAAACATACTCCACCGGGTCTTGCACTGAAATATTCTGATAAACGGGCAATTGAACTTACAAAGAGGAAGGCCGCAGCTGATGTGCGAATGATAAAAAAAAATAAATCAGAGTGTACTCTGGAGCAAGAGAAAAGAGATGAAGGACTATCATCAGCAATATCTTCCAATAATAAAGGTGCGTATCAATTATATAAAGAATTTATCAACTTTTTAATACATAAATCTGGTGTTTATAATATAATAATTTTCATTTGATAAAGGTTTTGAAATGATCATGAAAATGGGATACAGACCAGGTCAAGGTATTGGAAAAAATCAATCCGGAGTATGTGAGCCCATACCCATGAATATCAAAACCAATCGATTGGGTCTTGGAACAATAAAGAAAGCGCCACCGATGAAAAAATTAAATTCTTCCACATCTAAATTGGCTGAAATGAAAACAGATGAATTTCGCGATCGAATTGCACTAAAGAAATCGGGACAATTGATGGAAATTGATGTAGTCAAAAGTCAGAAAGTGTGTGAACAATTGGATATTCAATTCAAAGTTAATGAACCAGTAGAGCCATGGTACTGGCCACCTATTACAATAGTGGAAGATCCTTGTGATGATAACGGTGAAAATAACAGAAATGAAAGCATTAATAATGTGGAAGTTCCGAATGAAAAAGAATGTGGCAATGTGGATGAAGCAAATGACCGTCTTGATAATGACGAAGTATCAATTGAAATACCAGCAGCAACTAAACTTGAAAGTATTACCGAATATCTGCGGAAGCAATATGCATATTGTATTTGGTGTGGTGTATCCTACGATGATCAGAATGATTTGAACGATAATTGTCCTGGAAACACACGAAGCGATCATTGAAATTAATTAAAATTCTAACCAAACGTTTGTATATTTAAAGAGAATCAATCATTTATGCTCAAGTGATTTTGTAAAATATCACATTCTTCTTTCACCGAAGTAAACAGAAATAAACAAAATAATTTATAGGATAATAAAACCATAACATTGAACGATACGAAATATGAACTTTGGAAGCACAATATAGACGGAAATTAAACGTATGATTGAACTGATGTTTAAAGCCGATTGGTAAAATTTTGTATTGACTATATCATGTGTTAATGCATAGTAGGGGTTCGACAACCCCCAACAGAGTAATCACTGTGTGTGGGCAGAAAATCATATAAAAGGGCATTTCAATTCCTTGTTCATTTTCATTCTAATAAACGGTCGTCCACACCAAAACATTGAACTAGCTTTAAGAAATATATTTTCCGTACTTGTCTGGTGAAGATGTTGCGATTAATAGCTGTGTATTTAATGCTCTATTTTGGCGTAATTGCTCAAAAAACTGACGAGAATTGCGAAACCCTCATGTCGGAAATACATATTATGAAAGGTATAAAATTACAAATAATATATTTTTATTATTGCAAGAGAAATTTTGTAGAATTAATGAAATAAATTTTACATTGGAAATTGAAAATAAAACAGATTAGGCTATTTATACTTAGAAAATTATAATTGTTCTTTATTAAAGATGAATATGACGAGAGTGGACGACTCACCAGAACGTGCAGTGGTGATGTATCTGTTACAAAGTGTGAAGGATTCTGCAATTCACAGGTCCAGCCCAGTGTTATCACAACTACAGGATTTCTCAAAGTAAGAGATCGATATATATATCATTTACTAGCAATCCACAAAACATGACAATAATTGAAAATATGATTATTACCCAGGAGTGTTATTGCTGTCGCGAGAGCTATCTCAAAGAAAGGATAATCAAGTTGAATCATTGTTACGATGCAGACGGCGTGAAATTTGAGACAACAGAATTCATGACCATGGAGATAAAACTTCGTGAACCAGCCGAATGCAAATGCTACAAGTGTGGAGACTATTCAAGATGAACTAATAATAATAAATGATAATTGACGAATAATTATTTCGCAATTATTTTATTATTGTACGATGATCATATATGCAATGATGCGCGATTAAATGGAAAATGCTATAATAAATTACTAAAATATACAATAATAAATTCATTATTCTAATATTGAATACATTGCTGTTATTTCTTACTGCCATTTTTTATCCTCCTGGTAAGGACACCAATTATTCATAGCAAATATTCGTTAATCACAATAGATTAACGCATTAAATATATATATATATATATACATATATATATCAATCTGAATTAGTTGAATAAAGAAAAAAAAAATAGTTATGCGAATGTATGATGTACACGGCATAAAGTAAATATATACTTATATCAAAACATGAAATGTCGCGGTCATAAAGATTTATTCGCTCAGTGGGACGCCACTCTCTTCTTATATCAATACGTAACACAAATAGAAAATGAATATTGGCGGGTGGGTAAATCGTGAGTGATTTCCAATGTTATACCATCTACCAACACTAAGAGCTTATGTCGAATTTCGCTCGATATACATAAAATGTCTATCAACATATATAGGCATATATAAATAAAAGAGTGTGATAGATTGAAGTGGCCGTTAACATTGCTTGAAATTGCACATTAATAATAATGCGTTCATAAAATAGATGCATATCTCTGATTTTTCAAACATCAGTCATATAAATCTACGT
The DNA here is from genome assembly GCA_910591685.1 of Galerucella tenella. NCBI lineage: Eukaryota > Metazoa > Arthropoda > Insecta > Coleoptera > Chrysomelidae > Galerucella > Galerucella tenella. The sequence goes on along the minus strand of CAJUYH010003659.1, from coordinate 2,232 downwards.
AGCTGAGAATATCAATTGCATCCACAATCATTTTCGAATATGTGTATAAACAGACAATAAATTGACTGGACTGATTGACAATGATGTTGATGATAATAATGGCAATACTACTATTGCAATAAAAATAAAAAAAGAATAATAATAATAAAATAATAATAATGACAATAATGGGGTTTTAACGGTGAGGAAATTCAAACCATATACACGAGAAACCTCTCGTCAATTCATCCCCTCTTGCTTTAATTCACACCAGAGGTAAAATAATGTTGACCACAGGGTATAAAAGCTTACACCATATCAAAAATAAAAGCAGTACAATTTTTCAGCTACGTACCATGACAATGACTCAGTCTGTCTATACCATCATCAGTTATATGAGTAAATAATGAACAAACTAAATTGAGAAAGTGATAAAATAACCATATTGCTTATTCAATATTTATTATAGATACGTTTACTCACCATACAGTGATCTTAGGATTATTACTTTGCTGTTTGGAAATACGTGTCCATGCAATCATAGGGATTGATGAATGTCAGGTTACACCAGTTATTCATGTACTGCAGTATCCTGGATGTGTTCCGAAGCCAATTCCAAGTTTTGCATGTACTGGTCGATGTAGCAGCTATTTGCAAGTAATTTCAATACCCATCAGTATCCAAATTAATATCACATTTCACTTATTACTGTGATTCAATGAGTTGTTAATTATTAACACAAAATATACGAATTATATATATATATATATATATATATATATATATATATATATATATGGCTTTGTTTACACTTCGTATACAACGAATGCATCAAAGATTTTGAGTACGTCAAACCTCATGTATGATTGCAGCTGCAAATAATCATATTCATATTTACAATATATTTAGTATTTATTCACGCTATTTATCTCCAAATGTTGTAATTTATTTTTGTTATGAGATTCATCATCAATTATTTAAACTATTAAATTTTAGAATGAACGGAAATGTCACTGGCATAAATTTTGTGTTGGTTAATCCAAAATGAAGCAAATGCACGTGGAAAAAAAATTTGTACACAAATATCGCTTATGATATTATTGGTGAAATTTCCAGTATTAGTGCCATAACCAATAAATAAGTAAATATATTACCTGCCTTTTCAGGTATCGGGCTCGAAAATTTGGCAAATGGAGCGAAGTTGTATGTGTTGTCAAGAGAGTGGGGAGCGTGAAGCCAGTGTTTCCCTCTTCTGTCCGAAAGCGAAACCCGGCGAGCGAAAATTTCGTAAGGTTGGGTCGATCTCTTCTTTTCTTCTTCTATTGAAACGAGAAAAAAATAAATAAAATAGCTTAATGATAATTTATAAATTTGAAATGATGTAGGTTTTAACAAAGGCGCCATTAGAATGCATGTGTCGACCTTGCACAGACATTGAAGAATACGCGATCATCCCGCAGGAAATAGCAGGCTTTGCTGAGGAAGGACTCTTGACTACCTCAGCGCACTTTAGAAGATCTTCAGAGCTTGAATGAATCAAGCCTATTTGATTTATTGAAATTACTCAAATAAATATTGATTATTTCTGAAATACCTACACCTACATGCAATATATAATGACAGTAAATCAAATAATGCATTTAAACATTTATATATATATAAAGGACTTTGCATGAAGTAAAAATATTTTATAACTGTTGCTGATCACATGCAGTTTTCACGCATGGAGATTGCAATTCAGCTTTCAATTTCTGCAATATAATGAAAATAATATATAATGATATATAATCCATAGAAATGAGATAATAAAATAATAGCACCCACAATTCACTCAACTAAAACTAATCTCACCTGTTTCAATCTCATCACTTTGTTCAATCCATAAATTCACTCAATAAATCAATGCAAAATTCTGATGTATATTTTTCTGCATTGGTGTAAATTCGCTCATCATTTCCATGTAATAAGACATTATTTTACTCATTTTTTCTGTCACATTATTTATTATTCATACATTATTATACGTTCTTGCGCGCGTCAATTGCCTCTTTTTCTGCATTATCTCAAGTACACAGATGCAACCATACGCAGTTATACATTAGACTAAACACAATACAATCTTACACATACACACAAACATGCATACGCACACATCAAATGTATCAATAACGAATAAGCGAAATTTCGTTTGGCTTCTTCCTCATGAATATTGTATCTTAATTAGCCTATTCATAATTATGAAGTTTTTTTTTT
>CAJUYH010003658.1:0-31036 GCA_910591685.1 Galerucella tenella | reverse complement strand
CAGATCTAATTATTACTTTATGGCTGTATTCAAGCAAAAAAAAGAGAGTTCGTTTGAAACCGCGCTCGCCTCACACTATCTTCAAGCACTCTAACTCATTTTTACAATGTCTCTTGCGGTTTTTCCTCCTTCAAAACAATTTCCAAGTTGGAACTGAAATTCTCTAGTATTAAAACTACTAGCTTCGCCCCTCGCCCCACAAATCGCCAATTTTACGACATCCTTATTGGGGAGTTTTCGTTCCAATTCAATATTATAAAAGTCAACTGGGGAAAATATTGCGGCAAAATGCATTCGCTGAATATTTAAAATAACGGTAACGCCTTTCTGGTTAATGCGACTATACGGCGATGTAAAATTGTAATAAATGGATCAAAAAGGTTCGATGATTTATATGGTGATATGTTGACCGACTTTTTTTTATAGCGTTCCATTGTAGGTGTCAGGTTATTTCGAATTGTGTTTTTATGCAGCGAAATTTAAAAAACCGGAGAAAAATAGAAAACATGTCACGATGTTTTGTTTTTTATCAGAAGAGTTTTGTTTCGTATTTTAAAACTGCAAAAAATTTATAGGGAAGTAGATTCGTCTCATAACCTCATTTCTTATGCAACAGTTTATTGATAAATGTATTGCTGGTTGCAGAAGTAACAGTTAATTGAAAGTTATGTGAATTACAGAACGAGATATTGATAAAAGAATATTTCTTATGCAACAGTTTATTGATAAATGTATTGCTGGTTGCGTAAATATTTCCGCAAGAAAGACAGATTCATACATCAAAAATAGCAATCGTTTTTTGGAAAAACTATCAGATTTAAAGTTCAACAAAAGCCATTATTTGGTCAGTTTTGATGTAGTTAATCTCTTCACAAATGTACCGGTACAGAAAACAATAGAACTTGTCAAATCAAAATTAGAAATAGATCAGACCCTTACAGAAAGAACCAAATTGAGCGTAGCAGCAATAATAGAATTATTAAAATTATGTATAACAAAAACATATTTTCAGTTCAATAATGATTTTTATGAACAGAATTTTGGTCTTGCCATGGGCTCTTGCCTCTCACCAATTCTATCAAATATTTTCATGGAACATTTTGAAGCCAAAAAAGTGAATAATCAAAAATTAAAACCAATTGTCTGGTGGAGATATGTAGACGACATTTTTGCAATATGGCCTTATGACTTTTAGTATCTCTGAATGATTTGTTAATAAATATAAATGAAGGAGAAAAATCTATAAAATTTGAAATTGAAATTGAAAATAACAATTTTTTACCATTTTTGGATATTCTTATCAATAAAACACCTACAGGGTATGAAACAAGTGTTTATCGTGAGCCAACACACAATAATAGGTATTTGAATTTTGAATCAAATCATGCTATAAGCGTTAAAAAAGAGGTAGTAAAATCTTTATACGATAGGGCCAGAATCATTTGTTCTAATGATAATCATTTCACAAAGGAGAAAACTCTACTGAAAAATGTTTTAAATGCCAATAATTACCCGGCAGAATTTGTAAATGAAGAAATCAAGAATATAGAGAAAGGCTCATTGTTAATACCCCATTAGAATAACAATAATATTAATAATTAAGCTAACATAATTTTTAACAACTTGACAATACCGTATGTTAGGGGTTTGTCAGAAAGAATTAAGAAAGCTGGTAATCAATTTAACATTCGAACCAGCTTTAAATCTAACAATACTTTGAGATCTATCTTAACGAAAACGAAACCAAAAAATGAAGAACAATCTTCAAAAAATTGCATATATCAGATATCTTGTGAATGCGACAAATTCTATTTAGGTGAAACATCTAGACCATTGAAAGTCCGAATAAGTGAACATAAAAAATACATCAAAGATAGGGAGTTTCTTAAGTCAGGTATTTGTAAACATGCTTGGGAAGAGGGGCATAAAATTCAATGGGATCATACACAAAAAAGTAACAACAAACGCGTTTTATTAACAACATTTCCAAAATAAGCTAAAAAAAGTGCTATCCCAATAAAAAAACCGTTCCTGGAACGTGCACTTCACTGGATTCCATTTCTAGTAGACTATCATATCGTTAGAATGTCATAAAATAAAATATTTTATTTCACATTTCACCAGAGGTGTGATCTACTATGAATGGACCTTAATAAAATTTGACAACAAAGTTATGTAGTCTTAAACTTCAAAATATTATTGATTGTCTAGTTGTCATATTTTTTCGTTGTGTCAGATAGGGAACAAAAATTATTTTATCAATTTTATTGCTGGTTAATCTTGACAACGGTAGCTGGAACGCTACCGAAACGTCGAAATATAAAAAAATAAAAAACATTATTGTGGTTTGATTCCCAAAAGAATAAGAAAAAAGAATAAGTAATGCCACAAGGAAATTACAGAAGATGAAAGACGATAGATTAAGAGCCCTTTTAGACAAGACACTTTGTGGCCGGCTACTAGTGTCTGATGAGAATCGCGCGGCTAAAAATACATTCATATAAATAGAAGCATCGAAATTCTTTTCAGACACTAGTAACCGGTCACAAAGTGTCTGAAAAGAGTCGCGCGCTAAAAATATATTAGAGCGCTTCTAGACGAGACACTTAGTGGCCGGCCCCTAGTGTCTGAATAGAATCGCGCGGCTTAAAATACATTAATACAAATAGAAGCATTCGCACGAGACACAGATGTATGCGTCCATTTATATTAATGTTATATTAATTCAAACAGTTTAGTTAAGTATAACCGTAAATCTCCTCGCTCTGTAATATTTAATCTGCTTCGTTTTTTTGTCAACAAGTTTGTTACGGCACTAAAACTGCGTTCGACAAGATATGACGAAGGAAACGCTATGAGAAATTTTTGCACAATTCCTCACTGTCCTGGATATTTTTCAGGTATTTGTGCCTGCAGCCAAAATGATTGATACCCTCTTTTGAATGCTACTTTGAGCTCCTCATTAGTGCTAAGCTCGAGTAGCTCTTCTTGCAGTACCACATTTTCCACTTCAGTTTCATCATATGGATTTATTATCCATGGTGGTATATCCTTCGACAGAATGTCTTCAAATCTGATTTTAAAATCATCATACAGGGCAATCAAATGTTGAACATACGTCTGAATATCTTCGTCGAGGCATTCTACCTGCGATAAATTTGGAAACTGGGAAAATTCACGTCGACCAATATTTTGCTTCATAAGTTCCAGTTTACCAAGAAAAGCTGAAATTTCATTCTTTGTTTTTATCAAATTGAGGCTGTCCCCTTGTAACTGTAGGTTGAGGTCATTGAATTTTTTGAACAATCTGTCAAATACGCAATGTCTGCTTTGAAATTCATGAGGTTTTATTTTGAAACAGGGTCTTTAGTGTTCAGAAACTCTAAAACAGAGTCGAAAAGCAAATAGAATATTGATAGACATGCACCTTTCGACAACCAGCGTACTTCGGTATGTAACAGCAATCGTTGGAAGTCCTCATCATTTTCTTCGCACAATTGTGCAAATAAGCGCGTATTTAATGCATTGCTACTTCCGTCACTGGTGAACACTTATATAGGTATTTTACTTTCTTTTTTGAAATTCCGGAAATAACTGAGTAATGTTTATCATTCGCATTCGTATTTATATTAGAGAAAAATCCAACAAGTTCATGCAAGTTCAGACACGACTTTAACTAGGCGGGCGGACGGCGCGGCATCGGCGAGTCTTGACACGCTCTTTCTGAATATGGAATATGCAAGTTCTTACAAAAACAATTGCTGAGCTTCTTATAATATTGTCTTCCTATATTCATAGGAGAAGTCAAGCTTCTTATAATATTGTCTGCCTATATTATTGTCTCCCTATATTCATAGGAGAAGTCAAGTCGGGTCACCTAATACATTTTTATAGACCCCCGTTAACGAGTTGTGGACCCCCATTTTTTTTCCACGCAAGCGTAGACCCCTGTCGGGCTCCCGTGGACCCCTGGGGGTCAACCTGGACCACTTTGGGAATCAATGGGCTAAACTCAGATGGACCACAGCAACTATTTTGTGTTTCTGTTGTCGTCATCTATCGCTGTAGTACGTCTGAGTTTAGCCTAACGACCCAACCACGACCAACCACGTGACGCGTCGCTGTGGTCCGTATGAGTTCAGCCCTATGTACCATTTGTTAATGACTGTATTTCTGGTTGCCTAAAGATAAGCTCAATCATGAAATTCATAGGATTACAAACTAAAAACTCAACAGATTCAAAAGTATACTATTCTTTAATATATTTTTTTCAAATTTAACTCCAATAATCTGATATTCGTATTTGTATAATGAAAACACGAACTTTTTCTCAACTTTTGATATTAATTTAATAATATTTAATGTAATAATTTTATAAATTTGTTTCGAAGGGGTTGTTAGTTGATAAAATTATTTTTATAATTCATTTAAATGATAAAAGCACCTTAATTTTCCAATCAAAAACTTTTAATGTCAACTTTCATCATTAAAGTAATTTATTACATCATAACCTCAATGAATTCCGTAATATGGGACATTATAAAATTACTCTCGACTCTGCCAGAACTAACGAAGTATAATAATTTTATGAACATAGCGCAGACAAAGTGCGAAATAATATAGCAAAGAATAATATGAAAACTACGATTATAAACCAAAAAGTTGAAATTAACGGGATAATTATGATTAATGACACTTGTTGAAAACTTTATTTGGTATTTTGCATAAAATAGTTTAGGATTCACCGCAAGTAGGTACATTCATGAAAGTTATTCAAAAACAATGGCTTTTCATAAATTTTACAAAACTAAAAAGCCTCAAGATCATTAAGGGTCGGTTTTATAATCTCTAGTTAACTGCCAGTTCAGTTTCAACGGTATTTTGCGTATTATAATGGTTAATGTTTTCACCTCCCTCCCCCTTCTCGAAAAAATATGCAATACTGGTATAAAACAAAAGAAAATAGAAAATGAGCTTCAGCAGCTCAAGACCATTAGATGAGGTTGATAGTTAAGAGATGCTAAAGCGTTTCCTACATGTGTGACACACAACTGTTTTTCGCGTACCGAATAAACCAAGAAAAAGGAAGATATAACAAAAAACTTTGACATGCACTGACGTTTAATTGAAAAATTCATTCGAAACGTCAAAGTCATCAAGTGACAGATGGTGGAAGTCTTCAAAAATCATGGCGTTATGAATTTTCCGCCCTGGAATACAATATTTTATCTACGACCACCTTTAAAATTAGTCATTTAGATGAACAACGCCTTTTTTATGGGACTTTCATTATAACACCCAAAAGCGTGCGTTTGTTGTATAAACTTTTGTGCTGTCAGTAAATTTGACAGAAGTGTCAGACAAAGTGAAAAATATTTTCTGTTATATTTAAAATTTTAATTACACTTATTTTAAATGGAAGAATGCATTCCTTTGGATTGCACACCACCTTCAAATTAGAATTCGTTGTGTAGATATATATTTGTTTATAGAAAATTTATTTTTATGTTTTTCAACCCCTTCAAAGCACATTTTTTATTTTTCCTCCATGTGGTGGTAAATAAAGTTTTGTAAGACAGTTGTGCGTGAAGTACCTTTGCGCACTAGTTGCGAAAAAGGCACTCGCTACGTTCGTGCCTTGCATTTTCGCAACTCGTGCGCAAAAGTATAACTTCACGCACTTGTATCATGAATAACTATTCCGCACTATTTTTGGTGTTCATATGATTACACCACCGATCCATGATGCATTTTAACTGTCATTCATGACAAATATCATGTTAATAAACCTAAAAAATGACAAGATATTATTTTTATTTGATATTTCAGACATTTGTATCTTGAATATAGATAAACATCATTAGAAACTATTGAACTAAATTTGAATCAAAAATTGACAAATATTTATTGTCATATATCAAATAAAATTAGGTTATGTTGTCAGAGAATACACCATCCCAAGAAGAAGCGAACCTTGTGCTATTTTACAATTCATTTTCTGAATCATTCGGTTGAACAATAGCTCATAATAGGGTACAGGCATAAATTTTGTTATTGGTGGGAATTGACGCTTTATCAGGTCTCGTAACACCTTGCATGCCTATTTTTTCAAAAAAATATAAACATTACTTTTAAAACGACTTTAAAAATCATAAATTTTGAAGGTCCGCCCAAACTCGTTTCACGTCATAAAGATGGCTGCCCCATCCGTAGACGTCACTCCATTTTTTTACGTTCTTATTCGTGTATTTGAGGTTATGTACCTATATCTGGGAATCAACCATAAAAACATCATTTTCTTACGACCACACATCGAAATATGGTTGGTATATATTATATAAATAAAACATAGTTTAAATCGTACTAACGATAATGCTTTAACTCCTCTTATTTCCTCTGCATTAAAGCAGCTGTTTGACTTCAGAAATTCAAACAGCATGAATGAGTCTACTTTGGGCAAGGTATTAGTTTGTGCCTCAACAAAACCTTCGCTAGCCATATCTTCACTCACAAAATATTAAAGAATCGTCACTGAACACTGAACTATTAAATAAAATATATTCTTCCAAAAGTTTTAAAATATCCTCGGAAATATCGAATATTTATGTCCACTTTCCACTTTACGTTGACTTTTAGAAATAAAAAAAAGCACACGCAAACACGTAATGGTCTCAAACAAACATATAAATGATATTTTTACGTCGATGAAGCAATTAATAGTTGATTAAATTACAATATGAACACAGAACTACTCATAACCTAATATTGACATATTGACATTGACAAAAGTAAACAAGCATGAAGCAAAAGATGATATGACATCACGTAAAATTGGTAGCGTTCGGAAATCCTCGGGTCGTGGTCGTAGACTGCAATAAAATTTGAATTTTATTTTAAAATTTGGAAGTAATTTCCAATGGAAACTGGTTTATTTCCTACTATTAGTCATCTTTGATATCAACTTTACCATTATAAATTGATATCTAAGCAAAATATGAAATATGCGTGTACCCTATTTTTAATAATGGATGGTACCTAGATACTCCAAAAACAGAAGCTAAAACTTATATTTATATATTTTTGACAATATTTGTTAAGCTGTTGAATTAACTTAAACAATTCATAAATTGAATTGAACTATTGAAACTTTGTCGAAACAAGTCATAAAAATAAACAAATATTATTTGAGATTCTTTGGTTTCACTTTTTTGTGTGTGGTTAACATTCAATTTACATTTTTTGAACAATTTTCTCAGTGTAACTTGATACGTTACCTTTCCGAGACTCCGATGGTCGCGAAGTTTACGGGGTCTTGTAAACTTGTTTATTGAGTGGTACTGTTTTATAATTTCAATGCTATAGTACATTCAATAGCCTTCTTGGTGTACGTCATCGTCTGTGACGTATTCCGGGTTTTGGGTATGTCGTTCATTTCATTTGCTAACCTTAAATTTGATAAATTAAATCATCGTAGTATTCACCGAAATTCGAAAAGGTTATGAAGTTAATAATTACCAGCTTCTATTTTTAACTGAAAATACTTGAGAACTTTCGAAATGCTTATGGTTTTCCCTGTATCTAGGCATATTTTTGTTTCATTTTGATAAATATAACAATAAGGTTAATATTCAATATTTATAAATAATGATTGACCTTAAACAACAAAGTACATACCTGAAGAAAACTGTCAGTGGGACATTGGAAAAGACGTAAGACACATTGCCGCTACGAAAAATACGTCTGCATCCTATTTTGAATTATGTAATTTCTCCCGATTGATACGTCGCACTTGCATGTAATCTAAAGGTCAACTAATCAAATTTTTTTCAAGTCAAAGATTAGGGTAAACGTTTGTAATACATTTAAACGGTTCCTTTTATTGTGATATTTTGATTAGGATTAATCACAGACTTGCCTTTTTCCATTTCTTCCAACGTAATGTATTAGAAGGACATTAACAATCGATGACGCACACCAAAAAGGATCTATCATTCACAGTGTAATTGACCACAAGATCGAAACTCTAACACACCTTATTAACAATACAGTTTTGAAAGTCAATTTCACTAAACAACGCTCTACATGAAAGTTTCCTCTATATACGGTCCTAAATTTGTTATAAACTACGTTATATATACGAAGTTTTGCAATGGAATTGACTTTAAAGTTATGTCAGATATTTTATTTATTTATGCTGTATACTTGTTTCAAAGGATGCAATACTCAAAGATAACTTCAATGATGTTTTTGACACAAAGCAAAACTCCAGAGACGATGTTAATTACGTACAGCGATTTTAATAGAGTTTTTAATATATTAAAAGTCATCCATTGTATATTAAGAGGTAGGACGTTTCTGTAATGTAGCTGTATTTTCTTTGAAAAATTACTAAAATTGAAGCACCTGAAAATATAATTTTCTTTTTAATCTGATACAAACATATACATGTGAAAGTATGTTTACATTAAAGGAAATATGGTGAGTACTTCCTTAATTAGATTAATATTGATATCACATAAATTACTACAGGAAGAAAATGTTATACGGAATTATTGATGGCCGATACCCGTAGCGTTTTGCTGTCGCGGCGTTTTCTAAAACATGCCTTCGTATTTTAAACGCTGTGCTGACAGTCAAATTAGCATCAAACTGTGTTTGATCAAACCATGCCCAGGAAAAAGGAGCGGGTAAACATACAACACGGCTCCTTCAACTGCGCATGACTCTAGACCAAATTTAGTAGCAACATAACAATATTGAAATAAATATGTAAATATCAGAAATATAAAACTAAAAAAAAACAAGAAAACCCAGGCCCAAACCCGGTTGATCAAAGTGTAACTATGTATAGAAATATCAGAAAATGGGGAATAAAAAACTTAAAAAAAAAACAAAATAACCCAGCTCCTAACCGGGTTTCGAACCTACGACCTCTGAGTTGTAAGCTCGATACTCTACCAATTGCGCTAATCGGCTCACATTCATTCACATCAAATAGAAGGTTAAAGGCTGCTTGGACGCATGCTCACCTCAACTACTAAATTTGACGTGGTGGAAGGAGCCGTGTTGTATGTTTACCCGCTCCTCAGGGGGTCTATTCACTAACAGTGAGAGCTCTCACGAGATTACACACTTAATAAAGTGCGCATGCGAGCTCTCTCGTAATTGCAAATTATGATATAGCCCGCATGCGCACTTTATAAGCCAGTAAAAATAATGGAGCTTTCTATAGTTAGAATCGTGAGCATGAGAATGCAGGTTTTAAATTAGAATTTATGTTGGGTCTGGTCGACTTCGCGACCCTCGGAATTTTATGTTAGTTTTAGATTTGTTTGAAAGCTTACCTTAAATAAAGCAGATTAGAACAAAAATCTCGCTGGATCATCCAGTAATTACTTCAAAAATCACAATTTTAGTCCGAGGGTCGCGAACCTTACCGGACCCTTCATGTTTTTAATTTGGGAGTATTAAAGTTTCTTGAAAAGTGGTAAAAGTGTAAATTTCATAGGTATGCAGTAGAAAGGGTTTTAAGTTACATAAAATATAAAACAAACATTATCCGGTAACTGAATACTCAATCTGTACCGACTCCATTGATAAGTCGGCAAAGATAACTTGATAAAACTCAAGCAAACTTCCATAATGCAACCATTAAAACTTCCCTCAGCCACTCAGTATTTTCGCTTATATCGTCGAGAAATAGAAAATTAAACTACATCGAATCAACGATTAGATTTTGACTGCTCGAAAGGATAAAAAACATTGAAGAATAAACGAAAGAACTTCTAATTTTCCCGTTATTGTTTTCTCCGAGTTCGTCGAGAAGAAATTGAAGATAACATCGTTAACTGGTAGTTTTTTCTTTTCTATTATAGTGAATGTGGTTCCAATTTTCACGCTACACGTAAGGAACAGGTAACCTAATTTTAAACCTCGTCGGCTTTGTCAGAGACATTTCCTGTTACTTTGTTTGGTTTCGACGGTTTCATCACTAACTATAAAAGGTAGCGGTGTATAGTGTGTAATTAAATACGATCATTAGTGTGGAACAACTAATTAAAATGTTGGTATATTACATGCCGAGTGTGGAAACTTACATTTTTCACAGAAGTGAGAAATACTGTAGCACGAGCAGTAACCGAGTGAGAATAGCTCGCGATTGGTTCGACACCATCATTCAGAGGCTTCGAGCACCACTGCTTTATGGCCACTAAACTCCGCCCCAGTCCTAAATATGAGGTAGAAATACCTCACAGAAAGGACTAGCAAGACCCAATCAGACTGAAGCTTCCCCGAGGAGAGACCTGGTACACAGATGGGTCACAGACTGGGGAAGAGATTGGAGCAGGGGTGTATAGTGAAATGAGGAACACAAGATGTCTAGGAGAACATACCTTCGGCAGAAGAATTTCTGAATATCAGTAGGAATAAGCTAAGAATTATCACAGGTTATCTAACGGGTCATGCCTCGGTAAAAAATCACCTGCATAAAATAGGGTTATCTAACGGGGACCTCAGCTGCAGACTTTGTGGCATGGAGACCGAGACCGAAACCCATATATTATCTGACTGTGAGGCATTGGACTCGAGGAGACAAACAATCTTCGGAGAAGCCAATGTATAACCTGGAGTATATGGCACACATCCAAAGGACCCATATCGTCTACTTGAAGGTACGGACTAAATGTGGGAGTAGAGTACAATAGGCCAATGGGCTGCAGCAACAAAAAAAAAACCTCTACTTTTTTTGCTCCTGATTGTACGGCTTAGGTGACCAGTAGGTATCATCATGCTCATAAGTATTTCCACTATATCCTTATTGGAGAAATCCTCCATTGGGTGCTCTAGTTTATAAATAGGAGTCTATATCTTCAATGAGACACTGCCTTAAATTCTCTCCATCCTCTTCCCAATATGGGGTGAGCTATGTTTGTAAGTATTCAGTTTCAATTTTCATCTTTTTGGTGAAGGTATGAATTGAGAAAATTGTCTAAAATAGGTGCTATTTATTTGAACATATAAATCCGACAGAATATAGTGGTCCCTGCTTTCGTCGTTCTTCTGCATTAATATTGGGTGATTCTGGTGTCGACATAAGTAGTCATGACGGATGAAAGTCATCAAACGTTGCTGGAAGGTTTATCGAAGAATCTCTTAACAATAAGGTTGAGGTGGCAAAAAAAATATGCAACAAAATAACACTACCACTCCACATGTTCAAAATATTTCTCGTAGTTCTAATAATGTTCCTGCAATGCTCAATAATTGTACCAACTGTCAACAGTGATAGTCGAGCTGCCCTTAAAGCACTTCAGAGCTCTAAGGTAACATCTTGGCTGGTATGGGAATGCGGCAAAGAACTTAGAAGACTGGTGACTCGGAACAGTGTAACACTGGAGTGGGTCCCAGGTTACAAAGGAATCGCTGGCAATGAAAAATCTGATGAACTCGCAAGAGCAGGATCGTCAACTCTGATGAACGGACCCAAACCAGCAGTGGGCATTACCAGATGCTCAACTAGGTCATGGTTGAAAGGGTGGGTAAAAGAACCACACAATAAACACTGCATATACTATGCAACTGTTAGACGCCTGACCACAGGAGGCAGAAACTGTATGGTAGACTCCAAATGACTCCAGGAGACTTCAACAACCAACCAGCAAATAACCTGTATGAGCTAATATAGGGAACGGATTGGCTGAATGGGTTGTAGTCAGAACACTAGGAGTATCCGCAATAAGCCCAGGAGGCTGAGGTGGTGCCGGCAAAGGGACGGCTCCTTTAAAAAAAAGGTACCTACCTTAGTGCTAGTGTATTTTTTTCATAGAAAGTCGTTATTGATTATATGACCCCCAATGAATGTGGGAGTAGAGTACAATAAGCCAATAGGCTGCAGTGCTCCAGGCATCAGAACGGCTTCCAAAACAAAAAATTAAAAAAAAACCCAAATGACTTCAGGAGACTTCTACAACCAACCAGCAAAGAACCTGTATAAGATAATACAGGGAACGGCTGGCTGAATAGGCTGTAGTCAGAACACTAGGAGTATCCATAATAAGCCCAGGAGGCTGAGGTGATGTCGGCGAAGGGACGGGTTAAGAAAAACTGTCAAACACCTGTAGATATAACAAATTAATTTAAAAATGTGTATTGTAGTCCCTATAAACAATATGTTCCCAATAATTTCTGTCGGACACTAACAACTGTAAGGAAGTTTTTTTTCTAAGGAGCCGTCTCTTCGCCGGTACCACCTCAGCCTCCTGGGCTTATTGTGGTTACTCCTATTGTTTTGACTGACTACAATCTATTCAGCCAATCCGTTTCCTGTATTAGCTCATACAGGTTCTTGTCTGGTTGGCTGTAGAAGTCTACAGGAGTCATTTGGGTTCTGCCATGCAGTTTCTGCCTTCTGTGGTCCAGCGACTCACAGTTGCATAGTATATGCAGAGCTGTTTCGGTATCCTTTTTTGCATCTTCTGCATGTAAGGTCTCCGTTATACAGCCCTATTTTGTTTAGGTGCTCCTTTGTGGGAAAGTGTCCCGTAAGTAGCCCCGTAATGGTGCGTAGTTTGTTCCTGCTCATTGAGAGCAGTTCTTTCGCTACTTTTTCTGATTGTTCTTTTATGAATTTCTTCCCATGTATTTGCCTGGTCGTATTCTTCCAGTGTTTAGGAAGTTAATAGTAAGAGAAATTTTCTTGGGAATGTCAAAATTCCCTAGCGATTTGCGGAAAAATGTTTTTTTGTATATGAGATGATGCAACCCTGTTTATAGATCTCAAGCAAAACTGAAACCTTTGTTTCGATTATACAATGTAAAATTTTCTACTTAATCGATTGGGGGTTACTAGAAAGCTCTAACTGGGGAATTGTAGGAGTCACGCCCAGTTTTTAGCACCAGAATTTGTTTTTTGGGTGTTTTCAGCTATTTACCTGGACGATTTATAAAATAAAAAGAAAACCATTCAGGTTATGGTCTTGTGAATTTTCTTATAAGTAGTTTAATCATTTGAGAACACTCTCCTAGAATTTCGGTTCAATATTCATACTTTTGTGGTATTTACAAGACTTTTTATGTTGAAAATACGTATTTTCGAAAAAAAAAAAACTTTATGCATCAATTTTACTAATTTTAGGAGAAATAAAGTTAAATAATTATCGGCACACATTCATCAACGTCTTCTAATCAAATTTCAAAATAAATGATACTACTTTTCTCTCTGGATGTTTAACTGTCTCTGTGTTTTTCTTTTTTGCTGAGCTACGCTCAATTTATGCCCTGACGACTGACCTATATATGCAGTTCACTAGAAGCGGAAGACTGTTATCATCACTCCGATTGTGATGTTAAACGTTAACATCACGTTCACTTGTTTTTCTTGATTTTTTTTTCCAAATTAATTCCCGAAGATGATACCACTTTCGTTCGATCGACACTAGACAGCGAAGAATTCGTTTTTGATATGTTTTTAATGGTCGAACGGGCACCGGAAACTTGCAACAAATCATCTTATTGTGCCTTTCCGTACAGATAAAACCGGAAAAACGGCTATTATAAAAATGAGCCAATCAGCTGTGAAATTGAATTAAAGAGTAAGTTTTAAGCTTCAAAACAATATAAAATATTAGAAAACACTGTATACCTAGGTTGTTATTGATATCCAAATTGTTTTATTGAATAAACTTGATAAAAATGTGATTTAAGATGAGTAAAAGCTGACGCCATACTGTGGTGGATCGTGTGGATCGTATTGTAGTGCTGTCTAGCGACACTTATCGAAAGTAGGCCTGAGACAGAAAAATAGGTGACTGTGACTACTAAGGATAATTAATGTGGCGCCATCTACATTTTAATCACTTAAAATGTCAATGTTGCCATGTTTGAATGATAAACGAACTAGATATTTCAGTGTTCCTGTGGAAACCCGAGACGCGCCTTCAATATTTTTGTGATATTAATGAAAGTGGAAAAGTTGTGTATTTTGTTTGTTTTAAATTTAAAACATTATCTATTTATTGTTCGCCAATCGTCACACTTCAATCATGGAGAAAGATAAGTACAGAATTATTGTGAGAAACCTTTTGTTCTAATATATATTATGTATAAGCTTAATAATTTTGAAATGTACACGAAAACATAATATTCATAATACCACGAACATATTTAAGGTGTGCGTCTTGGTTTCTACAGGAACTCTGAAATATCTAGTTAGTTTATAATTGAAATATGGCAACATTGACATTATTAAGTGAGTTAAAAGTAGATAGCTGTACACTGATTACAGTTTCTAATTTCCCAGTTTTCTACCTTATACCTACTTTCAACACGTGCTGCTAGCTAGCACCACAATCGATCCACCGCAAAATGGCGTCATATAAAACCATCAATTCAGGAAAAAACCCAGGTATCATTCAAGCGGAAATTTAAGCCATAACAAAGTGTACCAAGTTCAATATTGGATCGAGTACTGGCACTAAGCTCTCATGTAATCGATTCCAAAATGATGTGGGAATGTCTCAATGTCTCAATGAACTAGGTGATAACATTATGGTTACTTTACTATGGATTCCCTAGGACACACTGGAATAGAAGGGGATGAAATAGCAGATGAACTAGCAAAGAGAGGGTCTGGAAGAAATAGGTAAAGTGGAAAAAAAGAGATCTGACCATTGGAAAAATCTAGTATGACTTAGACAATCTGAGATTCTCCCGGGTCACTACAACCTGCTGAGATCAACTGAATGCATAAGTTAAAGTAGAACTACGCTGAGAGTTTCAACAGAAATCCTAACGGGGCATTGTCTCCTGAATGGGTACCTGAAAAAGCACAAAATAGTGGAGGAAGAAGAATGTAGATTGTGTGGCATGTATTAAGAAACCTCAATCCACATATAGAATAGATAGAAAAGGGACATTTGCCAATGTTGAAGCCTGCAGGAATCCTGAAGTTCTTCCGGAAAACAGAGCTGTCTATGAGACTTTCCTTAGAAACGAAGTAAAGATGGGGGCACGATATATATATCTTTTAGGTCTCAGTAGTTGTTACCCCAATACCTATACATTCAGAAACACAGAAAGTCTATTCTTTTTCCCATTGAAAACAATTCCCAAATGAACTTTTTGCAACAGAGAGAACCGCCTATTTTTTTGTCAGTCGATCACTACTCAGGGTGAAATTCATAGTCGACACTTGAGGGCCACTCATACTCAAACCCAACTTAGTTTGAGTTTAGCTCTAGGCGACTTTTCATATCCACAGTCATTACTCAGGTAATACTTCAATTTGAGTGAAGAAAGTTTGGCATCAATGTTATTCTTAGGAACTTTTGGTTGCGTTTGGTTGACAATTATGATTTATGGACGTCCTTTAACGTTCATCTGACATCTGTTGCGTTGCATTCATATTCGAATTTGTAGGAGATATTATTTTATTAAAGTTCATTATTTCTTAGGAAAATAGAAAACAAAAGAAAACTCTTTTCGTCTAGCGAAAAACTAGCCTTAAGCGAGCTGGTTCGTGAATATTCTGTCATAGAAAATAAAAAAAACTGATTGTGCTAGCTTAGCTGGAAAGAAAAAGGCATGTGTGTTACTGGCACACGAGTTTAATTCAAGCGGAGAGCATTGTTTCGTCTAAAAAATGAATTAATTTGATAATTTTGCTTTTTACTACACCAATGTGATTAGTAACCTAGGTAAACGATAAACGTAAGCATTATCATCATGTATATAGTCTACAAAATCAATAAAATCATCCATCATTCCAATTTCCTCGAAAAATTTGGAACAATAACAGACAAATAACAACCAAACAAAATTTTTATATCGTAAAATGTCAGTGTAAGGTACAAACGTGGTTTATAGATTAGAAATCTTCACTCCAGGGAGCTGGAATCTGTACTCATATTTCACCCAAGCTACGCTCAAACTCAACTTCGCTTTTCGCCTGTTAAGTGTCTCTGCATACAATAAGGATGAGTGAAGTATGAGTGACCCTCAAGTGTCGACTATGAATTTCACCCTCAACCTATAATTTTACAATTTATGAAGCTAGTGTATCGCACGATCCCTGTATAAACGATGCAGGTGTTCTTCAGCAGCTGTTTTTCGGCAAGTCTTAATAACCACGACATGAAAGCGCCGACGACAAGCAAGCCTACTATTCATTGTTTATGTACGGATATAATACACATAGATTCAAAAGTTTTGCATCACCCTAAATCTCCGAAAAAAAAATGTGTACATTATAAATGGATCAGAGATTAATCAGATAATTAGTTTCAATAAAAAAAAAAACGTGTATATTTGTCAAAAATTCTTATTATCCAATAATAAACTTGCTTTAAACATGAAAAGTATTCTTAGAAATTAAATAAATTAAATACAAATTGATTCTTTTTAAAGAAAAGGTTAAGTGAGAACCTGCCTGAGAACTTTTAATAAAGAGTATTTCCACCTCTAGAATTTATGCAAGTCGCCTGCCCATGCTGTTTACCAAATTATTGATATTATCTTAAGGAATATTTCGCCATTCTACTTGGGCCGCATCAACAAGCTCTTGTACACTCCTGGGTGGATTTCTGCGTATTGCCACTACCCTGGCAAGCATGTCCCAAGCATGTTCTATGGGATTCATGTCAGGAGATAGGGCAGGCCAGTTCAAACGGTTGATCCCTTCAGTTTCAAGAAACTCATTTACAGCTCTGGTCCGATGAGGTCGGGCGTTATCGTCCATAAAAACGGAGGAATTGCCAACAGCTGCGCGCCATAGTCTCACGTGAGGATGTAGAATCTCTCTGAGATACCTATTATCAGTCATCGTTCTCTCCACATGAATTAATTCTGTGCGATCATTTAACATGATACCAGCCCAAAACATAGCACTTCCTCCTCTGAAGGGCGGCACGGGCGAGCATGGGCAAGCTGAGCAACTCTCGTTGGATCCCGCCACACACGTATTCGATAGCTATCTTGTACCAAACAAATCCTTGTCTCGTCGGAAAAAAACACCGAATTCCAAAAGGCCGCGTGTTCTTGAGCCCACTGTAGTCGGCGAACTCTGCGCTCAGGTTGTAGTCTGGGCACTCTTATTGGTCAGCGACACCTCAAACCTGTCCCAAGCATTCATCTTCGTAATGTCGAGATCGATACTTGAACTCCCAACGCATGTCTCATATCTCTTTGGAGTGCTAGTATTGCCATGGTCGGGTTTCTTTGGATAGTTAAGTGGATATAGCGGTTCTGCCGCTGATTAGTAACACGCCTTCTACCGCTTCTAGGTCTATCACGAAGAGAATTGGTCTGGAGATACCGGTTCCATACACGAGACACATCACTTTGCCACAACGCCAACTCTGTTTGCCACGAACCTTTGAGAATGACCTTCTTCAACTAAAGCCACTATTCTTGCACGGTCAATCTCACTTATGACTTGACGATTCATGTTTGCACTTAAAATCATAAAAATCAAATGCCTTGAATGTTAAAATGATCGCACTAAAAATGTTATCTTACAAAAAAAACTGTAAACATCTGTATATTGCAAAAAATATGGAACATATTGAAATGGTAAACATTGATAAACAAGCCAACAAAAAATTGTAAGCCCAAAAAAATTCCTTCGCATCCGAAGAAGGTGATGCAAAACTTTTGAATCTATGTGTATATAACTAACACTAACCGTTGAAGGGATCCTAATTGTTTCTAGCTACGAGTATTCACAGAATGATCGTATTTTAACCAACCTCATTGTCTTCGTTGAATCATGATATTTAAAATCCTCTCCCGAATCGACTACTCCGTTGAATAATTTCATTTCTAACTGTCCCCTTACTCTCCAAATTTCCTTTATTTATATGCATGCTAATGAGGCTATCTAGGGTTAAAGCGTAATCAAAGAATATATTATTCAACCAATAAGATTTTGCGGTCTGTCAAAGTTCTCTGTTTTATCACTTCTCAGGACGTACAACTCACAGTTCCAAGTTTGTTCACACAGCCAACTTCAAATCAAGGGATTTTGTTAAAAATCTTAATATTTCATCGTTATATACAGGATGAGATGAAAGCACGAGGTTCGATTGATATTTTTCTTGTGGCTTTAATCAGTTCAATAAAAAATAAAGTTAAAGTGGGATGAGTTGAAAGCACATTATAAAAGTAGAGCTAGTAGGATAATTCCTGGGAATTCTGTAATAGACAGGGGAGTAGATTTTGATGTAGAGTTAGTTTGAAACATCATGGGTGCTACGTCATAGATGTGCAAATGACCAAAATCGGTAGAACGCGGCAAAACCGCATGTATAGCAGTAAAGTTAACTCAACAACTCATGTTCAAATTACGTATCACCCATGAGGTTTCAAACTAACTCTACATAACTCTACAGAGGACATATTTTACAAAATATTCAAGTTCAAAGATATAATTGTGTTTGGGTGTGTTCTGCTGTGTTTAGAATCGTTTTGAAAATTAGGTTTCATCCACAATCAAGTGATTTCTTTGTATTGTTTGATTGAAATATATTTCACCTACGAGGTATGATGGAAAATAAAGTGTTTAATAATATTATATATTATTGTTTGTTCCGGCGTAGTACAGGGTTATTCATTATAAATGTCCCAGCCCTTACCATAGTTATTATTGCATTAACAAAAAAATGTTTCAGATAAAAGTTGTGTGGTTATTAAACTGATTTTATTATAACTTCAATAAAAGTACAGTGGCGTGCGTTGAATGAGACACCCTGTATATTATTGAATTTTTGAAAATAAATGTTCCCTCTGATTTAAAAATTATACCATATTATACCCCTGTTTTAGACCGTTCTTAAGATATTGAAGGATAAATATAGTAAATTGAACTAGTTACTGTAAATATTGAGAAGTCAATATTATCAAAGACAGATACAAAATTGTTGGACCCATATTTCATGATTTCAACTTAACTGGAGTTACCTATCTGGAAAGGATTTTTCCTGAAGTTGAAAATATTCTTGTGGAGAATTTTTTGGATGCAGGATGGGGCAGCTCCGCTGTTGAAGAACATTTGTACAATGTTTTTCAAGTCTGGATAGGGAATAATGGAGAATAGAGAATATGGCCTCCTAACAGTCCGGATCTATCTCCTTTGGACTAATTTTTTGGGGGGATTTTAAAAGACATGATAAATAATAATAATGACTGTATTCAAGTCATTGAAGACCGAATTCAATTAGAAATAAATAATCTGAATGTAAACAATCGAACCCTTTCTGATGCAATTCAAAATATAATTAGACGTTTTAATTATGTGTTGAAAATAATGGTGGACACTCCGGATAACTTTTATAAGTTATTATTTATTGATAGTTGTAAAGTTATCTTTGCTATATTCGCTATTTATTATTTGTAATTTTAATTAAATGTGGACCAAAACTTTTATTCAATATTTTAAGAACGGTGTAAGACAGGAGTATGATATGGTATATTTTTGAAATCAGAAGAAAAACACCTTTTCAAAAATTCAATAATATACAGGGTATCTCATTTAAAAAGACGAATAATTTTTTTGTGTCCCCTAAACCAGGCACGCTACTGTACTTTTGTTGATGTTATAATATAATTAGTTTATAACCACACAACTTTTATTCCAAAAATTTTTTTGTTTATGGAATAATAACTATGGTAAGGGCTGGGATATTTATAATAAATAACCCTGTACATTATGGCCAGTGTATGCGATTGTGTTTGTATTACAGTGGTCAGCTTTTCACGGGTCATACTGTGGTTTGTACGGGCTGGTGACTAGTTTTCACACTGCTGTGGCATAAGAATATTGTTTTCCACTACTAGCTGTAAAGTTAACAATTATTGCTCCTTCTAGCACACTGAGAAGTTGAATTCCTCTATAAGTGGTTAATCATTTTCTATTATTAACCTAGGTCAATAATGAACAAATTCTAATATTTCCAGAATTCATTCAGGGATAGTAGTTCAGCAAAAACTTGTGCAGCATAATTTAATATACCCAGGAGATTGTCTTTAACATATTTACTGCTTGAAATTACCTAGCAAGATCAAATTATTTGAATAAAAATGCCATTTATTAGTTTGAAATCCGCGCTCAACCAAAAATGACTGATGACATAACAAGTACGTTCATAATATATCGAAAACTGACAGTGTACTTGTTAGTCAGATGACGGGGTAAACGCTTCTCGTGGTGCGTTGGTGAATTACTTCGGATTTTTGTCTTAAATTTGGCTAGTAGTAGAAAAAATTGTATATACACCATGGTGGTGAAGACATTTATAAACCTCGCACCTTAATCTTCACCACCTTGGTGTATAATAATATACTATTGTTTTATCTCTCCAAAATATCAAACATCTGGTTTTTGAAACTTCTCTATGTACTCTGACATTGTACGCTGCGTGTGCGAAATAAGGCAATTATTCGCAAAGACAGTAAAACATTTTAAAGTCCAAATTTACCTTAATTAAGTATTTGTAAAACAGAAACCTCATCAAAATAATTCTTGAAAGTAACATTTCTCCACTACTGACAAAGCATTTCATTAACAAAGTTCACTAATTATGAAAGTTTATTCAATTTGTTTATTACTCCGCCATTCAGTCAGAAGCGCATCTGTCAGGGTCCACAACAATCCCTGTTATTAATCCCCTGATAGGGTCGAAACCTGTTTCAACCGGTAACTGCCAACTGCCCTTCGTAATTGATACAGCTACATTCATATTCATTTTAATGAATATAAATATTTTTGTCTAAGATGTTGCTTCCATCGCACAGTAATGATATATCGGATTTATGAGAATATTTTGATAGTAGGTAATCATCATCAATGTACAGTCAATAATAAATAAATAGTTAAGCACCAAACGAAGAAAACGATCGAAATAATTAAGTAGATTGTCAAGCGAGAAACGTTTAAGATACATCAACGTAGCCTCGGATGAAATAAGATCAAACAGAGGGAATATAGAGGGATAATAGTAGTTGGGCGCGATAAGAAGTTTCGAACAAGAATATGGCTCGGAAACACGTCAAATGTACCGGAAACAATGGTTGAAGAAGTGCCGAAAAAAAGAAACGAGAGCAGAAACTCGAGAGACCGGGCCAGATATACGTTTGGCGATTTCACATAGTTTTCAGTGACGTTCCAGCCGACCATATTATCAAGATAATAGAAAACTGGATAAGTTATGTAATATTTTAAAACGTATACTCATAATTCAGGTTTTTACCTTGTCTACCAACGTTTTTCAATATATAGAGAAGGAAGTCAAAATAGCATGCTCGTAACTTTTATAAAACAAAGAAGCCATGAGATTGAAAACGATGGAAGATGTCACTTTGAGGAAACTGCACTGCCAAAATATCTTCAAAATTATTCTATGAATTGAAAAAAAAGTACAATATGTTATGTGTAGTACAATGAAAGAAGGCTCAGGATGTGGAGTTTACTCCAGAGCACTAAGCCTGAGGATTAAGTGGGGAATGGGAAACAATACCAGCGTGGTTCAAACAGAACTGGCTGGTTTCTCAATTGTCGCAAAAGAACTAAACAGAAAAAGTGTTTCTGGCAAAAACATAACAATCTGCACTGATAGTAGACAAGCCCTATTAGCCTTGAACAGACAACGTGTTATATCGAGGCTAGTACTAGAGTGCCACCAAGATTCAGCCAACGCCTCGGCAGATAACAATATCATCCTGAGGTGGGTTAAAGGGCACGACAGTAGTAGAGGTTTTTTTTTCCATTTTGGGAGCCGTTCAGATGCCGGGAGCAGCACTGCAGCCTATTGGCTTATTGTACTCTCCTCCCATATTTAGTCCACCCATCCAGTTATCCCCGTACCTTCGAGTAGACGGTATAGGTCCATTGGATGTGTGCTATATACTTCAGGCGAAGATTGTTTGTCTCCTCGAGTCCAGTGCCTCACAGTCAGATAAGATATGGGTCACGGTCTCGATCTCCATGCCACATAGTCTGCAGCTGAGGTCCCCGTTATATAACCCTATTTTATGCAGGTGATCTTTTAACGGGGTATGACCCGTTAGATAACCTGTAATAACTCTTAGCTTATTCCTGCTGATATTCAGTAGTTCTTTGGCCCGTTTTGCACATGTCATGTGTCACCTATGAAGGTTTTGCTGTGTACCTGTTTCGGAGTGTTCCTCCAATGAAGTCTATGTTGGCTTTGTACCCATTTTTGTATTTGCGCTCCGACTACCTTTTTTGTGGTCCCAAGAGCTGGTTCTGGTCCAACATATGCTGTTGCTGAACCTCTTTTTGCGAGTTCATCAGCTTGTTCATTTCCAGAAATACCATTATGTCCCGGCACCCACACCAATCTTACTTTAATGTGGTCTGCTAGTTCATTTAGTTCTTTCTGACATTCTTCTACTAGTCTGGATGTTACCTTGCGGCTATTTAAAGCCGCAAGGACTGCCTGGCTATCAGTTAGTATGTTTATCCTATGAGTGTCAGTCCTATATTTGTTAATTCTGACACATTCTAGGATGGCATAGATCTCTGCCTGAAATACAGAGGTATGTTTGCCTAGTGAGAAAGATCCTTTTGTGTTTCTCTTTTCACTGTACACTCCTGCTTCTGTTCCTTCCCCTGTCTGTGATCCGTCTGTATACCAGGTCTCTCCTCGGGGAAATTTCAGTCTGCTTGGGTCTTGCCAGTCCTTTCTGTGAGGTATTTCCACCTCATATTTAGGGCTTGGTAGAAGTTTAGTGGCCATATAGTCTGTTTTCATATCTAAAATGGATTCACTTATGATGTCTTTAACAGATGTGTGTCCTGATCTAACTATTTTGTTGCTCAGATTATCTTGCTACCTAAATAGTCCCATCCTTGCTTCCCCCATTATCACGAGGTGTAGTGGAGGAAAGTCGAATAAGGCTTCTAGTGCTGCCGTTGGCGTGCTTCTCATGCATCCTGCAATGCTGAGACATGCAAGTCTTTGCACCTTGACTAGTCTCGTCATTGCATTCTTTTGTGTCGTCTTTGTCCACCAGACCAAAGACGCATATGTAGTAGAGGTATGTATGTATGTATGTATGTGTGTATTTTGGGGTGACATTCACTGAGACCCAAGAGATCTATTGTGCCCCATTACTTTTACTTAGTTTCTGAGGAGAGTCTCAGAAACTAGTGGTTCCTTTAGTCCTATTTCCCGGAGGAATGTCTGCAGGCTTCAGCTTAGACAACTGTTCCTCTTCTATCCAGTTACCTCCTAGGTGCTGTGCTCTAGGATTCTGAAGTGCTGTGCAGTTGGAAAGTATGTGGATGGAGGTTTCTTCTTCCATTCCACAAAATCTGCATTCTTCTCCCTCCACTATTTTGAGCTTTTTCAGCCCATTCAGGCGACAATGTCCCGTTAGGATCCCTGTTAAAACTTTTAGCGCAGTTTTACTTTGACCTATGCATTCTTTTGGTTGTAGCCACCCAGAAGAGTCTTTGATTGTATAAGCCCTACTAGATCTTTCCAATGGTCAGATCTTCTCTTTTTCTTGCCTTTACTTATTTCTTCCAATATTACATTGGGACTGATTCCGCAAAAGGGTTCAGGCCACCAGAAAGGTATTTCAGTCCCCCTCTTCTGCTATTTCATTTTCTTCTATTCCAGTGTGTCCTGGAATCCATAGTAAGGTGACTTGCCTAGTTCATTGAGTTTGTCTAAGCATTCCCACACCATTTTGGAACTGATTACACAAGAGCTCAGTGCCTTAATGGCTGCTTGACTATCCGACATTATGATAATCCTTTGTCTTTTGTATCCTTTATCAATATTGAACTGGGCGCACTTTCTTATGGCGCGGATTTCCGCTTGAAAGACACTTGGGGTTTTTCCCAAGCTTTCAGAGTGTTTGTTTCCTGGCCCGGACACTCCTATCCCAGTTCCTTCTATTGCTTTTGAGCCGTCTGTGTACCATTGAATGGCATTCTTACCAAGTCTGGTAATGGTATTTGGATCCCATTCCTTCTTGCTGCTCATTTCCGTAACGAATTTCTTTGAAAAGTTATATTTTTTCATCATACCGTCTTGTGGCATGTCCCAGGTTGTCTGATTTCTAAGAAGTGAGGAGGTGGTTTTTTTTTAATGATTTCCTATCTACTTAGTCTGTATCTTGTTCTTTCTGCAACACTTTCCACCACCATATGTAGAGGGGTGAGGTTGAGAGTAGTAGAGTAGAAGTAATTGCATTGCCGATTCCTTAGCCAGGAAGCGGCTGGACTAAAATTTTTAGGACCCAGTGACGCCTACGGCCTAACGACTTCGACAATTGCGGAACCAGCCAAACGTTACACACATGCTCAATCCCTTAGAAGGTCGGATGGACACAGGACACAGGATACAGGTGGACACACCTCTATGCAGGATGTGTGAACAGGAAGATGAAACTGTCAGGCATGTCGTATGCGAGTGTTCGGAGTTATCATCAATAAAAGAGTGTGTGTTCAGTGAGACTTGGCCTACACCTGTCGATATAAAGGAGATGTATCCTAGTGACCTGTCCACCTTCCTGGGAAAGACAGGATGGACGATGACCTAGAAGGACATTTCCTGGGAAGAATGTACAATGGGTCACATGTGAGCCTACTCTCACCCTCCTTACTCTACAGATACAGGTATGTGGATCACACTAGGCTCTTATATAAGCTAGACGGATGATAATAAATAAAAACTACAAGATATAAAAGACAAAGGATTGTGAGTTTTTACATTGTCACCCTACTGAGGATTCCAGGACACACTGAAGTAGCAGATGAACTGGCAAAGAGAGGGACGGAAATGCCCTATTGGGAATCGGAACCCTTCTTTCGTAACAGATCCAATGAAGATCTGACCTTTGGACAGATCTAGTAGGGCTTGGACAATCAAATATAGGCACGTACTTTTTACATCATTCATCTACCGTTGGTTGAATGACGTCAGTCTCCGCTGCAACGACATGCTATTGAAATCGTCTGACCTCTGACAATCTATTTCTAAGTTGATTGTTGTTATTAGCAAAAATTTACGAAATGGATGAAGATTCTCTGAAAAGTGTTGTAGTTATTTTAGCCTCTATATCTCGGAGTAGCAGTTCATCTGATAGTTTCACTTGAAATCTTTCCAATTTCTGACGCTGTTAATAGCGCCGTCAATACCTTGTTATCACATTTCAAATTTATTTTTATTAATTCGTCCATTTCTTTGACCGCTCCGAAAAATCTTTAGTTTTTTGAGGTTAAGCTGTTCTTTTGTGAACCACCAAATGTATCCACCACCTCGATACAATGGTGGAGTGGTTTGCAATTTTGGTTGATGCAACAGTAATAAATGAACGCGTCATTTCTTCAATCTATAATCCACCAATGAATATGAAAACGCACTTGGTCGATTGGTGGATCTAATGGTGAATTAAAGAACGTGCCTTATACTTCTGGCAGTCGACAACCTAGAGACACATCTGAGTTTAACCCTGCAAATATCCCAAAATTCCTCTGGAAAATAGGTCTAAAGGATACACTAGTCTCTGAAACTATAAAATATAATGGAGTTTTTAAACTAGTTCCTCTCTGTAATATTGGCCAGATGACTATAAACATATTTTAAAGGAAAAAGCAAAGCTTGATAGCTTCATCTGCATATTAACTGAATTATGGAAATGAAATTAATGACTAACAGAAGCTGAGGCGAACTCGGAAAAGGATTTTCCTATTTCTGTACATAAACACACAGACTGAGTAAAAATCGTATTTTGTTTGGAATGCGAAGCGACATTTCTATTTACTATGAAATTTACAGTATCCCTAATGTCTTAAGTTTAATTAACAAACTTGAGATTACAAATATTACGTTAGGGAAAATAGGAACAATGAAAAGGTCGGTGCCTTGAAAAGAAGAAAGCAAATGGTTTCAGTTTATTTTCATTTGCGAAAAAAATCGCTCAACTACAAAATTTGAGAGCTACAAGTAGAGTTATGGAGGCAGAAAACGAAAAACTCGAACGGTCCCAGTATGCAAAAGCGTTTGTTCTAGAACCAGTTATAAAAACAGAAAATAATTTTTGTCCGGTCAAACGGCATGTAGTTATTTTGATACATGAACTAATACAATTTAACAAATAAATAGGATTTTCACGATAAAAAGTTAAATTCCCCAGTTTGTTTTGACGTTTATTGCCATTCGATCATCGTCTAACATTTGGAAGTTTTTTTGGTGTTTTTAAATTCGTTGCTTCTTTGAGATTTGAAAACAACTGTTTTCATAAATAATTATTTGGGCGAATCTGCAGTGTGTAGTTAATAAAATGCCGAAGCAGCTAAACATTAAATGTCAAGAGATGGTAACATCTTTGTTAAGCTATTCGCTATTTGTATTCATTATTATTAAGAACTGTCAATCTAACATCAGATTGACTTTTCTAGTTTTCGTCAAGTAAAGAAAAAAACTACACCTTGGCACCATCACAATATTTTGTTTTGCAACGTCATCGTCTTTTTATCAACAGTAAATACACAAGAGCATTTTTTTATCGGATAAATTTCCCTTTGCAACGAAACAGTTAGTGATTGGAAAAACTTTGAGTTAAAGAGAAATTTATCTGATAAAAGAAAAGCTCGAGTGTTTTTTGGCAAGGTAAATTAACGACAGAATATATGGATGAACAACAACAATAATTATCTTTATTAACCAAACTTGCGACTCATTGTCATTGTGTAAAAGTGACGTCCGCTTAATAGATATTGAGGAAGAGAAGTTTTTATCCGATAAAAAAGGATGCACCTTTTTTATGTCAAATTGACAATAAGATTTCCAGGTATATGACATTTTAACATTGAAGTTAATTAATTAAACGTCAAACTGACAACTGGATTAAAAATGTCGCGAATATTTGGAATTGCATCTAACCATTCAATTAATTTACCAATTGTACTTCTCACAACTGTAGTTTCGAATAAAAATGAATAATATTTGTTTGATTATAACTAATAAATTATTAAACGTCAGATTGACCATCAATTTTTTGATATCTACAAAGTAAAAAATTATCTCATCGAATACTCCTCGGGTCTTGATAAATACTCAAAATTTTGTCGTAGAGAATCCTTCAAGCGTGCTGCTCAAATATAATAGCCCAAGGCTGCAGGCTTTGGGCTATTATCAAGCAACACGCTCTCAGCATTTTCTATGACAAAATTACCTCAGTATTATCAAGACCCTAGAGGTATCACTACTGATAATACCCTACATGAGGTTTTCAGTTTGGTGTTTACTTTTTATTAAACATTAATTAAACGTCAAACTGACAACTGGATTAAAAATGTCGCGAAGGTTAGGTATTGCATCTAAAGTTTCAATTAATTTACCAATTGTACTTTTCACAAGTGTAGTTTTAAATAAAAATGAATACTATTTGATTAAAACTAATAAAGTTCGTATTAAAAATTATTAAACATCAGATTAGCAATCCATTTTTTGAAAGCTACAAAGTAAAAAATTATCTTATCGAATACTCCTCGGGTCTTGATAAATACTCGAAATTTTGTCGTAGAGAATCCTTCAAGCGTGTTGCTCAAAGATAATAGCCCAAGGCTGCAGGCCTTGGGCTATTATCAAGCAACACGCTCTCAGCATTTTCTATGACAAAATTACCTCAGTATTATCAAGACCCTAGAGGTATTACTACTGATAATACCCTACATGAGGTTTTCAGTTTGGTGTTTTTATTAAACATTAATTAAACGTCAAACTGACAACTGGATTAAAAATGTCGCGAAGGTTAGGTATTGCATCTAAAGTTTCAATTAATTTACCAATTGTACTTTTCACAAGTGTAGTTTTAAATAAAAATGAATACTATTTGATTAAAACTAATAAAGTTTGTATTAAAAATTATTAAACATCAGATTAGCAATCAATTTTTTGAAAGCTACAAAGTAAAAAATTATCTTATCGAATACTCCTCGGGTCTTGATAAATACTCAAAATTTTGTCGTAGAGAATCCTTCAAGCGTGTTGCTCAAAGATAATAGCCCTCGGCCTACGGCCTTGGGCTATTATCAAGCAACACGCTTCCAGAATTCTCTATGACAAAATTAGCTCGGTATTATCAAGACCCTAGGGGTATTACTACTGATAATATCTTCAGCAACAAATATAACAATTTTTTCATCATCAACTTCAAGCTTCCATCTATTTTTCTCCGATTTATTCTCCTAATTTCATTAGTTCAAACACCTGTAGGTAATCAAAGCAATTGTATTATTTTTCTTTCAGGTATTGCAAATCGCAAGAGAAATGAAGAAAATGACCGGCGATTTTTACACTTCGTTTTCCAAAATTCCCATCATTATATGAGAGTTTCTGTTTGCAGCCGAGGTAATTTCGTGAGCTGGCACAGAGGCGGGTTTGGAGTTCTTCCAAAAGGAGAACATCGAAAGATATTTAGAACAGTTGATAAAAGGTGAGTTTTTAGTTTGGAGAAGTAAAAAATAAGGTTAAAGTTATAGATTGTAAATAGTAGTTTGTGCAACTAGTGTGGATATGATGGCCATATCGCGCGAGGACGATGTTTGAGCACGACGCCGTAGGCGGAGTGCTCAATCGTTTGTGTACGATATGGACAATTCACGCGAGTCGAACAGTATATTTTTTCTACGACCCATTCAAGAAAAAATCTAGAAAATGAACATTTGAATAAACTGTAAAAGAAATTAAAAATTTTTAACAATTTTATTCATAATCGTACCAATTCAATTTTATGTCTTCACTAATTTTTTGTGATAAACGTACAGTTCTTAAAAATTTGTATAATGTTACGGTTTCCCTTTTCAAATATGCGATGTTGTTATAAGTAGATGTTGCCAGTCGGACTCCCGCACGAAGGGTACCGCACATTTACCTATAATAAATATGCAAAATACTTCAAGCGTCTACCTGTTGTCGTTATCAATATCAAGCAGAATCATTATGGAAAAATAAAGTCAACAATTTAAAAAAAGTTGGGAATCGAACCCGGGGTATACCGCGGTCTGGTATGTTTATCTCTCGACCACCGAGATCTATAATAATCAGACGTCAGTACATACTTTTATAAGAACTAACGTCCATCGGTAGTCCCTTAAATACCCATTTTATTCTGTTTTTAGTATTTGTTATTAATTTATACGGATTATTTTATTTAAGTTTATTTTTGTAAATAAATATTCTTGATGCAGTGCTTCTGAGAGAGACTTTTTTGACAAGTTATTTTGACGTTCCTTCAAATTGAAAATAAGATGAGTATCGAGTAGGTACTAAATGCGAATACTGATTGGAGGATTTCATATACGTTCTAGGATGTATATGAAATCATATACGTTCAGTTAACCGATATGGCCTACATTTCCATTCTCTAAATTGTGCAGGAAATGGATAATATACATGTGGGTGTAGAAAAAATTTATTATTATTATCATCATTCCAAGTGTACACTTGCTCAGCTCTTGCTGGTAATGTTCATCTATCCCAAGCAATGCAACGCAGATGAGATCAGGCTCAGTAGCTACATATTAAGAGCTTCACGGACAGTGTTACAAAATGACTGCTTTCTTCAGATCGATGTATGGTGAGGCTGTCATAGAGTGGACTTAAGGAGTCACCATGGAAGATTGTGAGTGAAGATTCGTTCACCAGTGCTTCATCGATGATTCAAGAGAAGTAACAATGCAATTATTAAAAAAATTATTTGAAGAAACTATGTGATAAGGCACACATATTGAAAACTATTTCTATCAGATACAAATGATTGTATCTAGTAAAAATGTAAAAAGCCCTAAGTCGAGAAAATTTGCGGAATTCGATATAAACTTGGCTTTGCGGTGTTTAAATGACCTCGCTTTGTTAACTTTCTTCACGAAATCCAATTAAAAGATCCTACAAATCGTTAAGATAAAGTAAAATGTACGTATATGGAATAAGACTATAGTCACGTTCTCAAATATGTATCTTCCAAATATTTAATTTCATTCTATATTTATTTTTTTGTTCATCCATGACAGTGGCAGTTGTTTTTCTATCAAAGCTAGGGATTATTCTTGGGTAGTTTTGACTTGATGAACTAGTGACTTGATTATTTTTTGAAGTTTATCGAAACCAATAGAAATTTTCAATTCCGGTAATCCATATCAGCGAGAGTTATTAAATGTAGATTGTTTTTATTGAACTACAACTACATGACAATGTATTATCTAGATCTGATACATTTTCAAGAAATGGTAACATGAACTCTGTCTATTGAGTCGTGTGATATGAATTTGTTGGAATGAAAATATAAAATTATCAAAGGGACTTCGATTGTAACATTAAAAAATAGTCCATCGAATACCACACAAGAGTGCGATAAATTAGATAATAATTCTCCAAGCCTTTTCTCAAACATGTTGACATTTCGCAAAAAGTAACTCGAGTCCTTCGAGCTCTTGTATATATTGCTTCGCATGTTTTCCAACATCTGTCAAATAATAATTTTACTACTTTACCAATCTCATGAGAGTAATACAAGTAATCATGTTAATCCCAGCCTTCTAAATTGTATTTCAAATTTATCTTTTTAAGTTCAACTATTAAATTATGGGAAACTATAGTGCTCAACTAACTTTTTCTAGTTTGAATGTAAATGATAATATAATGAAAATGTAATGATGATGAGCATTGCATGAGTCCGCCTTTAATAATGATTTTCTAGTTTTCTACACTTTGATCTGTGTCAGTTGGTCGGGAAGCGATGTTGAGTTGACTTATGAAAACTATTATTATGACTATTAGGTATTTATGAAAAAGATTTTATTCCCAATCATGCTAATTCGGCACTATAGTCTATTTTTATGAATAATATGATAGTAAAATAATGAAGAATAGTTATTTTTTTTGCGGCGCTATTTTGTCGAGAGCTATTTTGTCCGACGCTGTTTTTGCTCTGCGCTATTTTTGTGCGGCGCTATTTTGTCCAGCGCTATTTTGTAATGCGCTGTATTTGTCCATCGCTATTTTGT
>CAJUYH010003657.1:43076-58926 GCA_910591685.1 Galerucella tenella | reverse complement strand
ATATATATATATATATTTACTTGCTTAAATATGAAAAAGGGGATTATCGACGTGTAATTTTCATGTGAAATACTTTTTTTTTATTAACCATTTTCATATTATCATAATTCAGGCAAAGTGAGATGATGAATAGCGTATAAATAAATAAAGAAAAAATGTAATTAAAATCCGTATACAATGACAAAATTAACGAAGCAAATCCATCCGTTGTATTTATATCAAGAGAAGAAAAGTGAAAAAAAAAAAACGATAATTCAGAGAATCATAGAAACTAAATGCAACAATGACAAATATGAGTTATCCAAGTTATGAGGCGGGAAATTGTAAAAGAGAAGAAAGAAAGAGCTCAGTTATAATGGACAGCTGTAAATATGATTACTTCAATTGCTTATAATATAGTGGTTACTTAGTATTTTCTGTTACAACTCGCCACAATGTTATCTATCATTAAATTGTAAAAGATATTATATTATATTATATTATATTATATATATATATATATATATATATATCATATTGTAGTCGTGAAGAAATCGATTGTGGAGCATTGCGATTGATGCTATGAAATATTTAATTCAAAAAATAGTTGTGCTTTGTGGTTTTTATGAAGTAATAAAAGTAACAGTGACACAATTCGATGATGCGGTTGAGATTAAAAAAAAATGTGTAATGGGAAAGCACAAGAAGAAAATATCATTAATGAAAATAAAGGTGAAAAAGAGTGAACCCGAACTGATAACACGAAATTGAATCGAGTTATATCTGCTTTCTTTTCATTTCTGGATTTCTCTCAATTTAACATTGTCACTCTTCTTACATAATTTCGATTGGTTATCATCGATAATATTGATTCAATGTTGCGCTGTGCTATTAGTTTAGAAATTTATTTATATTCATATAAACAATGCCTGTAAAGAATGCTTCGCTCGTGTCTTTTTGTTCATTGCATTATAAGGTATATAGGTATATTGTATATCAGCGATGTATGAGACTTCCACAATTACGAAAAAATTGATTATCAGAATATTAAATGTAATTCTGTCGTGCGTTCGAAAAAAAGAAAAATAAATAAATAAATGATAAAAAATTATGCGAAAAAATTTGAATAAAGGGGAATGGAAATAAGACTATTGGCGAAGTTTTCACAGGCCTCCACATACTTTTATCGTTAAACTGAAACATGATAAGTGATTTCAATATATATGTATATATATAAATCATTGGTATATTTTAGTTTGGAGTGATGTCTACGCGTTATTACGTAGATATACGCGTACTACAGTAAAATTAAATAAAATGGAAATGATCATTACATATCAGATAGAAATAAGTTGTGTTCAATATATACAGCCACATAGTTCGCATTTTAACAAACGCAAATTTACTCAACATGAGATTACAAAATGGAAAATGCAATGTATGTTAGATATACCAAAAACTATTCAACAATTTAGACAGAAAACGTGAAATTTTTTCACATTATTTACGTGCACGATTCATGTGCAGAATCAGAGATACATCATAATATGTATAATTAGACTTTAGTTGGAATTGTAGATTATGCACTGAGAGAATTTCTTTCCTGAACCCAAGTATAAAAACTGAAATGAAAAGTTGTTGTCGGTATTTAAGTAAAAAATGTTCTTATAGCAAGTAAGTTTTCTTCTTCTAAGTAGAAAAATTACTTGCATTGTCAAGCTTCAACAATGCAGAAGTAAATTTTTTACTTATGGTGAAAAATTATTTTACTTAAAATTAGTGAAAAATTACACCAGAATCAGGAAAAAAATTATGCGATCACTATTTTCCAATAGTTCTTCTCTCAGTGTGGTTATGAATAGAACGCAATTGCCTGGTCGTTAAAAAATAAAACGAAAAAAAATAAAAAAAAAACAGAAATCGAAAAATAAAAGAAAAAGAAGACTATATGTATTTAAATTCAATGCCACTTCAACGTAAAATACAATAATCATGAAAGAATTTTGATGATTTTTTGCATTGTTTCATTTTTCTCCTATTCTTACTTCTTTTCATTTTTTTTTATTTCTCTCTTTATGAAAGATATGATAATACTTTTCTATGAATCTTATCATTGTGCCATTGTTATGGATTGGATTGGAGGGGTAAAAACAGTTCATTGGTCTACTTCATTGTCATTACTAATAAATAACGATTTTTATTGATATTCGTTATCGTAGCATAGAGATTGGTGGTTAAACTCTTTTTGTATCTATATAGGTAAAACGTTGTTAATACTAGAGGCACTATTAAAGCTTAAAATCTAGCTTCTTCTTGCCTAAAACGCTCATTAAGACTCGATGTACGATGTCTAAATTTTATGCTGATTTTATTTCTAAAATTCAATTTTTGCTTTCTATTTCTGTCGTATATTTAACAGCAAGTGAGGGAGGATTGAAACTTCACACAAAATATGTGTGTTGGTTCACCGTCAGTTATTCCCCGCACCCAATATCATTTTTTCTCCGTCTTATTCCCGATCTTCTTTTCTACGGAATCAATTATAATCTTACTGCAATGAGAAAACTAACTTCTTGAATTCTTACATTCTCTGTTTTTATGCTTTCCGAGATTAGCATTTTTTCTTATTTCTGCTTGTAAATAATTCTCCTGACCGTTTTCGATCACTATTATTATTATTATTATTATTATTATTATTATTATTATTATTATTATTATTATTATTATTATTATTATTAGTATCAATAAATATTGATGAATAATGATTGAGCTACTATTGATTATTTGAGCAGTAGCAAAGAAGTTTCTCAAATGTTTTATTCAATTTACCGCTAATTCATCGATATTATATTGATCAATAAATACTGCATTGTTCATTGCTTCGTTAAAATGCTAACGGATTTTTTGAAAATCCAGCAAATTTTTTTTTTGAGATTCCTATTTTTTTTCTTTCTATACTTGCTTTGTGTGCAACCTAAAAACAAGAAGTTCCACATTAAATTCATTGCAAGCTGCAGTAATATTTCCAACATGGACATCACTGTAGTATGAAAGCAATTAGATAGCATATTGGTAAAAATTCATCATCATCGTTAAATTGTTTTTCCATTAATTTCGTCAATAACGGATTCATTATTTTTTTTTTCTTCTTCTGTTCGTTAACATATTTTTCACTCTCTCATTTCATTTTGGAGTGTTGGCACACTTACTCGGCATTTCACTATCACGTAAGCATAATTAAATAATCCTTATAATTGAATAACTATATACGTAATATAATCACTAAAAATATTGCTTTGGCTATCAGTTGAGTATGAAGCGATATTTACATTTTTGGTTTCGTAATTTGAATTCACATATTTTATTTTTATGTAGAAGACATAACAAAGAAACAAGCACATGAGTGACTCTTACCCATTACTTAATTATTTTACCACTATCGATCCATGATTACAATAACAATAATGACTTTATTATTTCCTATTAAAAAATGAATGGTTGATAATAATCATTATTAATATTTTTAATTTAGTGAATGAGTAATTATGTTGTCACAACTATTTGTTATTTCATGAATCATCAAATCATTCATAAATTGAAGGATTATTTGATTGAGAAAAAATTGCATAATTGAGACGTACAAAACTGGAGAGGAATCGAGCGACGTGTCACTAATGGCAGAATTGGTTATACTAAACAAATACTGTGACACAGTGAGGCAATGATCTTAGGACTCTCTAAACGCATTGCATTAATTATAGTGATCATACACTCTCGTTATATATTTTCTATCTAAAGTTATATCATAATTTTTATACTCACGCTGAGAAAAATACAGGCATATAATCAAAAAGATATGTTATTGGAACACAATTATGTGATAAATATAGATATATTACGGCTGTTCAGT
Source organism: Galerucella tenella (assembly GCA_910591685.1). Taxonomy (NCBI): domain Eukaryota; kingdom Metazoa; phylum Arthropoda; class Insecta; order Coleoptera; family Chrysomelidae; genus Galerucella; species Galerucella tenella. Next base: position 55,037 of record CAJUYH010003657.1, on the reverse strand, counting down.
AGTTTCAATAACATGTGATTTAGTCCGATTATTTTTCTCAGTGCATATTTACTAACACAAACATGGTTAATTGTCTATCAAAGGCGATAATCAAAAAAGTTTTTTTTTTTCACTCGAAAACACGACCAAAAGGCGGAAAATTGATGTGCCCAGTACTTTACATCATGTCAGTTAATTAATTAATTAATTCATTTATTTATTTGCTTGTGTAAAACCGTGTGATTAAACTACATTTTTGGAACACGCAGATGAAAATATTATAAGACAATGGTTTGTTGACCTTCTATATGTAGATGTCACTTTCTGATGAAATTAAACTCCGATTTGAATATGACATAGGATTTTATGATTCCGCCGACATTGTTATGCTTTGTACAAGATTTCACACACTTATGTTAAATCAATCGAACAGAAAGACTCCACCATTTATGACGGAAATAACACGATGAAACGTATCGAGCTAATCTTATGTATTTGCCAAAATTCGTTTTCACAGTACCGGTGTAGCCTTTGTTTTTCTTTCTTTGATGATCGCCATTATTCTAACTTTTTTTTCATTTACAGTTTTATCTGAGATCACAGCCTTTGGGGGGTTCACGAACGTGCATCGACCTAATAGAGATCCCAGCTACGAGCGCCCATGAATTTCACATGATTAATTATTGAGAAAAATCACTGTGATAATTATATTATTTATTCACGATTCAAATAAATTGAATTAGATTCTATGAATAAAGATTATCTACAATTGAATTTTAAAAACTCTCAAGCCCTTTTCATTTGTTGATTCCGATCGCAATTTTCTCACACAATTTACCGAAGAAACTTAATGAAAATGCTCATCAATGGCAATTGATCAGATGAATTATTAATTTAGTCATGTTTCACCGTTCTCTATTATTCTCTACATATCTCTGCAATGCCTTTACATTGTAAATTATCATATTTCTTGTCATCTAAAATCAACCGATATGTGCAATTATTATTATTATGCAATAAAAGTAATATCATCTACAATCAATCACGTGTCATAATTATTTCTCATGTACAATAATATACATAAATAAAAACATTCGACAATGTAAATCTGACATCAACGATCTTAATATTGCTGTGTCACCTCAATTACCTACAAATTAAAATCAAATAAATATTGAAGAATTACTTATTTCTACACAGTCTATGGAGTTTATTCATCTGAAAAAAGTCGATGATTAAGTCTAACGTGATAACAATTTTATCGCCTATTAACTTTACATAGATAATTATGTGAAGGGGGAGGAAAACACTAGTACAATACTACGTGTGATTCAACTGTCGACAATATCGTTTCAAAATTGTACTACAAGTACTAAACCAAACAATACTGTATTATTATAAAATGCTTAAAAATAAATGATTTAATTCATTCGAGATAAATTGTCGTGCTATCTCATTGTGGAAATATTGAATACTTATATGTAGTAATGTGAAGTGAACTCTCTGCGTCACTGATACTGAGATTCCAAACGATTAATCACCACTAACTTGTAATATATCGATGCGATCATTAATTATTGATTGAATGAAAATTGGATATGAGTTCCTACGATTTATGCTTTACTGATGCCAAACTCTGCCGTGCCATGACACGCCGAGCGATCAATCTAGTTTGTACCATTACTTAAATGCTCGAATAACTTTCCATAAAATTTTTCATTCACGCACGAATCATTTACATCACCTTTATTATCGTTAGGTGTCATTGCAGTTGTTGTTGTTGTTGTTGTTGATAAATCCATATTTCCATTGAATAGTCAGATGTCGGCTTCGAACATATCCTGTTCAATTGGTTTTTTAACCCAGCTGCCAAGCTGGGCACGGACAAATGCTTCCTTCAATTGGCGCTTGGCATGCTGAAACAGTGGATTACAACACCCGAACTCGGCAGAAAGTGCTAAGCATATTTTTTTTTTAAATCCAAGTTTAACTAGTGTGTATGAATATTTATCAGTCCATAAAGTAGAAGATAAATAAATGAAAAATGCAAAGTAATTACGTTGTAGGAAAAATGAACTATTTTATTACCGAATAATCTTGAACTGATGATTTTGCATCCAAATATTGACGACACGTATCACGATCCACATCATCAATTGTACTGAGTTTGCCCAAAAGACCAAAAAACATACGAAACAATCCTTGTTTCGATATTCGCGATGGTTTTCCCAATTCATCTTTACCTGTTGTGCAATTGATGACTTCAGCTTCACTTTGACCTTAAAAACAGAAAAAAAAGCAGAAAATCACACATCGTCATCAGTTTTACGGCAGTAATTACGCTATATTTTTGATTCAAATGTAATTAATGCACCTGTAGTCCAATTTACGCTATAATTTGGCGCCTTTCCCGGCTGTCGGACTTCGGAAGACGTAATTAAGCTCATTAGCGGTTTATTCAATCGATATGGTGGCGGTAACCCCTGAATAGTATTTTCAATTCTGCCGCATACTGCGCGATACATGTGACTCGGATTTAGTAGGCTGCCAAGAACGATGCTGTGGAAGTAAATAGGCTCGATGAAGTGGCTGAGGAGTGCGCCTTGCACACCTAGTACGTTCCATCGAGCTATTTTATCCGAACACGACATCGTCAGCAGTCTTTGACCCTGAATAACAAGAAAGAACATCAATCATTTGCACTAATAATAATTATGACTTTTTTTTCTATTTCTTTTCGAAAATCTTTTTATCTCGGTCTTTTTAATAGTCGAAATTACCATCAGTACCCCATCCCAGGTTTGTATGCCTTCACTACTTTTAACTGGAATTGTACCCTCGCCCGATTCAATTTTTGTTCGCAATTGTCCGCGGGCACGCCTATTTGGGTGTTTATCAACCGATTCATTTTCTTCATGGGGAGAAAAAATCCTTGCATCACCACATGGTGCTGTATTTATATATAAATGAAATTGAATGCCAGATTTCAAACGAAATCCTTTTTTCATTGGGCCCAAAATAGATTCATCCGCTCTATTGTCACTGTGTAAAGCCAATTGTTGATACAAATACTCGCAAAGACAACGGCGTGCAACTACTTCGGCATGACAATCGTTCAATGCACCACCAGTTACGCTGAGATGTTCGCCAGAAACACATTTAGTTCCTAACAATAAATAAAATATAAAACCAATTAAATTCTGCAAAGTGTTTTAATTAGTCGCACGTTAATACTTAATTTCAGTTGACTAATACCTGTGGTCACACAAATTAATTCAGCGTTTTGACCTTTAGTCTGAACAATTCCAGCAAGCACTTTGCGTCGTGCGTGTTGTGGTTTACTTTGCATTAATTCGGTAAATTTTAAATTGACCATTTTGCCAATTTTATCGGCCAACATTTGCGGCAAACTCATTTGCTCATGACTCTGTGCAAAATTCGAAAAGTTTGGGAGAATTCGTACTGGCAGAGGAATGCAAAATGTTGAACTGTGAACATTACGTAATTTAGCCAATGCTGCTTTGCTTGCTGCAGCTTTAGCCAATTTTTTACTGGGTCCAGTCCCTTCAAATGTTTCGCCATCAATAGTCACAGCAATTGTGAATTTAGCATAACTTTCACCATTGTCCGATACACACGTGTAAACAACACCTGGATATAGTTCATTAATTAGTGCAACGGGTCCTTTATCAATAAATTTGCCAGCATTTTTTGGTTCTTGTGTTAACGTTTTAAATGCATTAACCAAATGATTATCTTTTTCAGTGACATCACTGGTAAAATCTGGTTCAGCTGGTGGCACTGTGTGACATGTATTTATTGCTTGATGTACTTCTGGAGCATTTCGAAATTGTACGATATTACGTAATGCTAATTCGGCAGCCGCGTGTTTGGCCATTTTTTTTGTTCTGCCCTTGCCTTCGTACGTTTGACCATCAATTTGTACTGCTATTGTAAATATAGGTGCGTGTGTTGGCCCTGTTTGGGACACCACTTTGTACACTGCTCCTGTTTTCAATTCATTTAATGCACACACTGCATTTTTCGGTTGTGGGTTTTTGTGTCGCTTTTTCGGCACTGGTGCACCTGATTTTGTAAATATAATTAAAAATCAAATAATACAAATCTTAATTGCTACTAATATAACGTACATTGAGCTGAAATCGATGGTAATCGTATAGCAATAATGGCTATTATAAATAGTACCGAATTTTTTAAAACAAGAATACCAAATAATAGAGAAATTTCTTCGAATGAAAAGAAAAAAATTATAATAAATAATATATAATGGAAAAAAATAAAAAATTAACAATGGGGGTTAATCCTCACCCTCAATAATGGGCTCAGCTGGTCTCTTTGATGCCACTGAAGTGACATTTTTGTGTTCCATCTATAAAAAGTGGGAAAAAAAAAAAAAAAAAAAAAAAAAAAAAAAATCAACAAAAATACATATAAATATCATTTTTTATGAAATTCATTGATTTCATTAGTGCCTCACAATTATTGGAATAATTGAAATTTTAATAACTCACTCGTGAAATTTTTCTCTGCCGTTTCTCCAATGTGGCGATAGTGCAGTCTATAATAGTGATACAAAATGTGAATGGAAAGGTAGAAAAATAGTTTTTCATTAATTAAATATAATAATTGAAAGATGGAAAAAGAAAAGAGAAATTTCATACTCCGTCTCATATGCGACTGATTATTATTCAACACTTGAAGTCCATTAGACATTGTCACGTTTCGTTATTTCAACTAATACGGCTACACACAATACTTGCAAAGCAACAACCGCCCCTCAGCAGAGATGCCATGTCGAGAGCTGCGATTTCTGCCCCCACATACTCGCAACTCGCCCTACTGCATTGGGACAGTATGTACGTGCGAGACATTGGCGCTCACCAAACATTGTGTTAAAGCTCCGCAAAGCTGGCGCTTCCATCACATAACTGAGAGCTGGCGCGAAAGTAAATGATTGTACAAATTAATTTATGGGTTAATATATAAATATACTTGATGATAGATTCTAAGTAATATCTAAATGACATCCAAGTAATTTCCAATGCTTGAAGTATTTGTAATTGCGGCAAGAATATACATAATTAACGCAACTATTACAAATATTATAATGATATGGAATATTTAAGTTGTGAGTGCATTTACGTATAAGTTAGGTATTAATTGGACATATAATAGATATAGCTTAGGAATCGATGGTGGATTCTCAATTCGTCCATACATATAAATATATGCCATCTGGAATGTTTCCGCGACCAACTTGGGGAGCGCCAATGGCTTACACGGGACATTCTGTTTGCTTGTTTAGTGGCCGCATAGTGGGGGAGCCATCAGCTCTCTCACCTGGCATCTCTCGCCCCTCTTTCGTGAAATACTGCATCAGTGCATTGATTTTGATTATTCTCAGGGCACCGATTTAGCCTGCAGCGCCACTGACATCGAAATTCTCCAAAGGTCCGAACATAACCTCATTTCCCGGCCACTGTAAGTACATTCAATTATACAATACCATTCCTTTTTGCAATATAAAAATATTTGAATGAAAGTTATTTGATAAACCGTAAAGTAGTTGAATACTCAAAGTAAATAATAACACTTTTATAACTACTCATCAGGATCTAAATTCAATTGAATAGTAAATAATAAACACCAGGAACGTATCAAAAGCAGAAACCACGTGATTGTAATGTCCAGACGACTGCGCAATGCGGCGATTGCTCGTGGACAAAGTCGATAATATTGTCGGGTAATACGTGTGCGAGTGTGTATGTGCGCCGCGCGCGCCTCCGATATAGGGAAAAGGAGGGAGAAACATAGCGATAAATAGATATGTCAAGATAGAGATATTTCATTCTTATGCGTATTGCGCGAATTAACTGGAATCTGAATAATCTAGAAAATATGAAAAACAGAATCTCAGCTTGGTTAATAATCATAAAATTATTTATATCATGGCCCTGAATGAACAATATATACATATATACAAATCATTCGGCGAAACATTCTTCAATATTTTTCAGAATACGTGAGTACTTTAGCAAATCACCCTTTTAAAAGGTACATACCAAATGTAAATTCATGAATTAAATTGAATATATATCTATATATATATATATATATATTTATTTCAGATAGAATTGTTAAGAGTAAATATATTTGTGAAGAATGTTAACAGAATTAATTGATATTACAGTACATCAAATCTAAACCACTATGTATATGATATCGATATTCATAAGTACATAAAATTGTTATTTCCGCCAATAATTCAATTGTACATGAAATTAAATGGCCAATAACAAAAAGTTAAAATTTGAATGATTATTTTTCAAGTGAAAAGAAAAATCGTCTGATTACAATGATGTTACATACTGATTGAACCATATATAAAAATTTATAACCGTATAATTGCATCTATAAATAATTATAAAAATGATGCAATATGATAATGCATCAAATATTTAAAATGTATTTATAATATGAATTATATCAGTTTATGTTATTTTGTATAATAATTCAAATTACTCTTATCTTTTTGTATTCTTAATTTTTCATTTGATAATGAAGTAAAATGATATTGAAATTGTTTATTGTTAATTTCATTCAAAAACTAATTATTTTCTATTTATGGGTACGCCAATCACATCAAAAGTGAACGATAACGTTAACTTTTAATAGATCAATAATAACCGATCGATCACAATTACGCGATAATCATTAATCTAATCACAAAATTACCACACGTGAGTTGATTTCCATCTCGCAAACCAACATGAACTCTACTCTCAATATTATTAAAATTATTCTTGTCATATTTATCACAACAGTGATGGTGAGTTTGTCAAATGATGATATTTCTTTTTTTTATTACTTCTTCTTATTGATGTATTCTCATGTCTATCTATATTATTTTCTACCATATTTCAGATGGGGACAGGCGCCACCGACGTCCGTCGAGATTGTAGAAAGGAAACGGGTGTCACTTGGAGTGAGTTAATTGAAAGAAAATAGAATACAAGTGAAAAAAAAAATAAAAAAATATCCAGTAATAAACAAAAATGATTTATTATTATATTAATTGTTATACATTTTTATTCTTATTCGTCATTATATCGAAATTTCAGAGTCCTTAAAAAAGTTGAAAGTAGGTGATTTTAGTCAAAATGACCATAGATTAAAATGTTATGTCAAATGTTTCATGAAGAAAAACGGGATTTTCAGTGATAAAGACGTTGATATAGAAAAAGCAATAAAACATTTACCGTTAAATCTTCAAGCATCGTCAAGGAAAATTTTGCAACAATGCAAAAAAATAAGTATGTTTCTATTTCCGTTCAATTTTTTGCTCAAGTTATTTATGATGTTAATGGCATAGAAATAAGATATTTTATAATGGACTAATTGAAAAAATATTGAATCGTTGTATAGAGAGTGGAGATTTATGTGATAGAGCCTACCAAATTGCTAAGTGTTATTTCAAGGCACAACCGGAAGTAAGTCATAGCCTGTAGAAAGAGTATTGTATATAGTTACTGCAATAACGTTGCATCTCCTCTACCATATCGATATGAATACTCGTGAGAGGTGAAGTTATTCATTGCCCATTTTTTAGGTTCTCAAGAGTGTCTCAATGGTGTAAACAGAGGAGAGGATGAAAAAATAGCGGAAGAATATATCGGGGAGCAAGCGAAAGAATGCGTGAGCGGGGGAAAAGAAAATAACACTCTACGAATTCGCATCTAATAATTTCCCCGAGGAATTCATCAATAACGAAATTATGTAAAAGTCAAAAATTTATTTTCAACAACTAACAAGGCCAATTGTCTGTATTCTATTCTTAATGCAATAAAAATAATTTGTCAATGTTGGTGCTGTTACTAATATATATATATATATGACCTTGCTCGTGATAACAGACAGATGAATCTAGGTATTTGCTTGCCCGTATTATGAAAAAGATATGATTATCGAATTGCAACAATGAATCACTATTAGTCGCGTAATCGGAAAATCTGTAAATAAAATGCGTGTATAAAATTCTAATTGTTCCTTTTAAAAAGTTCATCATGTTTGGTTTGAGAATTAACTTGTTAAAAAAGACTAATTGCAATGTACACATTTTCAATTGTAACGAATTATTGAAAATCTCTCGAGCGATATGTTTAAGAACAATTGTATGAATTAATAATACAAATAATAATAGTTTGATGTTTGATTAAACTTCATGTTTATTTATACCGTTATTCCCAGCAAATGTTCACATTGCTGTATGCGAATCTCACTTAAAAGCTCATTAATGAAACGCCCTGAGGTGACATTGATGTCCATTTTCAATGAGTTCCATGATTCTCCTACGGTTTCTATAAATATCTTATAATATTGTAATAATAAAAAAATTTGTGTGCATCACTATCTTTGCCAATTCAAATGATATATTTCATGAAAAAATGTATCTTTGTGCTATCTTTAATTTTTTTTTCTCTCTCGTCCGTTTTCCAATATTCTAATGTGTTTTTCTTCCTTCTATCATTTTATTTCACTCTCTCACACAACCACCATTTACCACTTTAACTTCATTCCAATTCTCTCGAGCTCTCGAGAACACCGTATAATTTACACGTCTCATATCATCTTTGGTATAATACAACGGCTGATAAATGTATAAATATGTACGATGAAGCATATATATGAAATATATGTGAAAAATAAATTATGCTACAGTAGTTGTTCACGTAAACAGATTGATAATTGTCCAATAATTCTTATATTATCGTTTGATATTGTTATTTTCATAATTTTCATACCAATAGATCTGCAGATATGGGAAAAATGTCGAGCGTTTCAAAGCAATTTCGAATTTCAGAAAGAGAAAAAAAAAATGGAAATAACAATTGAATGTTAGCATAGAATTTTCGTCAATTCTATGAAATTGTATTACAGATTTATTTATTTATTTCTTCATTTATTTATTTATTATATCTCCGACGGCAATAAACTATAGCTACTGCCGTATGTGAAAAAAAAGGCGAAAAACAAAAGGCAAAGGGTAAATCAAATTTTCAAACATTGATCAATACATTTGTTCGTTGGATACAAATATCCATCCATTTTTCCGTTCCGTTTATATACAATTTACGATTTCAAATTTTCAGTAACTACAATGTGCGACCATTGCTCGTAAGTAAATTTCAATGAATAGCATTAAATCTATCCAATAAATAATGTGCAAATATGTAAAGAAATAGTTTTGTTTCTTCACTTTTTTTTTTTTTTTTTTTTTTTTTACCAGAAAAGTGACATCACAAAAAGGTTACGTGGGTCAAGTGACTTGTCGGTGTGAACAGTGAGTATTTCTATTAATATAAAAATTGAAATTGACAATAAAAATTCAGACAAAAGAATCGTTCAATATTTATTTCAATATTCTTCATTCTGTAGAAATGAAAAAAAGGAACGAATTTTACGTGAAATGGCAGAAGAGAGGGTGAAAAAAAAGACAAAAAATATGGATAAAGCGTTGAGCTGTTGCAGTAAGAAGTAAGCGAATGTGAATAAAATAATAGTTGTCATCAGCGTAATGAAAGCGAGGTTAGAGTAATATGTATATGTATATTAAACAGTTGCCAACATTTCAAGTTGATAAAAGCGAAATGATAAAAAATTACGATAAGCCAAATAACAAAGACTGGAATGATATTAAAAGAGAGGGAGTTGAGTTTGGACGTACGTTATTCTAAAGATCAAGTGCATGTAAAGACAATGATTATAAATTTGTATGTGTATAGGTGTGTGTGTTTTCGTGATTATAATTGCGTACCAACAGACGATTGTACAGAGAGAAAAGATATTAGAGGGATCATTGCTGTAGCGCCATATGTTGTTTCAAAACCAAGTTCACCAGTGGAAAATGTTTGAATTATGCACACATTTCCTTCCATTAAATTGTTTCTCTAATAGTCCATTAAAGAAATATCTAGCTATTTCAATATGAAAACACTTTCAATTTAAAAAATCATCAATCTTACTTTTGATACCATCTTTTTTATTGTTAAATTTTTTTTTATTCCAGACCGAAAGAATTAGCTGAAAGTTGCTGTAAATCTGGCTGTTGTAGTGATACAACAAGACGCAGAAGCTCACGTGACGAATTGCGTACTAAAAAATATTCGGAAATATAATTTTATAAAAAGAAAAAAAAAGCAATTCATGAAAATTCACATTCCACTGACACATATTACACAAGCAAATTTATTTTATATTTCAAATAATTATGAAAAAATTCCCTTTAATGGAAAATCGAGTTAATAACATTTTTAATATTGATATTAAAATGTGACAGCATAAACATATACATATGTTATTGGTATTGTGAATATTTTTATTAATATATCATATTAATAAATCAAATCAAGTAAATAATTCGTGTTACAACACGAATGAGAATGTAATGCTACTTAAATAATATTGTTTATTGCAACGTTGTCCTAACTATGTGTCCTTTGGCCTTGTTATGTGCCACGGTTATGTTATTGCAGTCACGATTATATTTGTTAAATTTTCATTATCTACCTTGGAGCATTCAATAATTTTAGATAGTAACTGTTAAACATGGTAATTGATAATTATAGATTTTAAGATATATATGGGTGGTTTCGGGTTTATGCGAAATATAAAAGAATAAATTTCATTCCAGTATATTCTTACATAGACCATTTTCATCCAAGTATCTTTGGTTATGTCCTGTAATTCCTTGTTCCAATTATCCGTTTTTTTTTATTTATTTATTAACTTCCTTTTACGATATTATTCGGGGAGACAATTATTGATATATAATAATTATATTAAATTATATATAGTAATGTGTGTATTGATGTGAGAGGGTGAAATCGAAATAAGGATGTTACGTATATAGGAGTGAAAAAGTGCGAAGGTATATGTAGGGCAAAGTTTGCGGGTGTGAAATCACTTGTGCGCGCACGCGCTAACCAAATGCAGAGCTTTTTTAGCCACGCGGCGGCAGTCTCCCTGAAACCGCGAAACTTGCCTGTTTTCCGTTTCCAGACCAGCCGGGTATAACACGTCGTCCTCCGTCATACGTGGTGTATGTTAATTACTCGGCCAATATTTAATTCTCTATAAAATTGAGTTATTTTCATAACAAACATTTATAAGGGGAAAAATCATTATTTTTTCTACACATTTAATTTACGCGCAAGTGCAATAAATAATTAATATAGCCAATTTTCGCCTTTTTTCTCTTTCTTTCAGTTAATTGTGAAACAATAAATAGGTGTGTAGCTATTATGAATTGCAAGTCCAAAATTGAATCAAATTGTATACATAATTATGGAATAATTGAAGAACATTGTGTTGGTATTTCACGAATGGAGTAAAACTGGACATTTTGTAATATAACAATTTTGTATGGTTGATTTTACATTTGACATTCTTTTAAATTTAATTACTCTATTATGATATTTTGATATTTCATTTTAATATATCGATATCGATATATGTTCATTATAAATTTCTCAATAATATAATCATTATATACTTACTTTATTAAAAATAATCATATTGTAGTATATAACCACAAAGAATTCTACTGAAATATCACAAAAGTGCATGAGTATTGGATTTTTTCGTTAGATGAAAACAATACGAAATTACTATTTCAATTGTTTACAGACGCAATTGATAATAATGTTGAAATTATAATAATATAAAGATATGATTGATAATATTAAAGATATAATCTATCCAATTTCTTTCATGTGTTTCGATATTATCATTCGCCATCAATGACCATTTCATGATGAAAAATATTCATATTTATCTGATAAATAGGACGTGGAAAAAAAAAAAGTTATCAATAAATTAAGTAATACAATGTTTTTATATTATTTTTTTTCTCCTCAATTCGATTGTCATAATAAAATTTGCTTTCCATTTTTTTTTTTTTTT
>CAJUYH010003657.1:12960-42976 GCA_910591685.1 Galerucella tenella | reverse complement strand
TTTTTTTTTTTTTTTCCTTATTATTTCCTCATTCTCATCTTCACTTTATCATTTCTTTTCATCAGTTCCCGCTCCCACTTTTCTCTTTTTTCTCTGTAATATGCTCCTATTTTTTTTCAACCGTGTCTTCCGGAGTCGTCAAGTCACAGAGGCGATTAAAAAAGTTTAACTGGATATCGTAGGGAGACGAGTGGAAGAACAAGAGAGATAGAAACAGTGTGCGGGTGAGAAGGGGGATTCTCGTGGGTGAAAACTTTCAAAATGAACGCGATTTTCTTATTCGAGATTAAAAGAGAATTTAGGAATTATGAATAAGAAAAAAAAAAAAGTAGTGACAAAAACCGCGGGAGAAAATGTAGGAAAATGTAGGAAAATGTAGGAAAATTCGTGATAACGTATTCAAGAGAATGGGCAGAGTGATAATAATAATTAATATTAAGAAAAAGGATACATATATATCAATTTGATCGTAAACCGAAAAAATATTTATTGTTTTACAATCATATTGTACAATTACTATTTTTATTTTATTCTATTCTATTCTTTTAGGATAACTATCTCCATTCATCAGTATTGCAAGTTGATCCTATCATAACATCCGTACATTTTTTTCAGTTTGCTCTTAATTAACTTATGCACAGCATACGGGAAATATATTTGTATATGTTAAGTGAAACATCCAAACATAAAATAATATCATTATACATCATTATTATACATAATAAAATAATCAAATAAAAGGAATAAATATACAAAAAATGTTGAACGAAAAAAAGTATTCTTAAAAGTTTGATTAAGAAACAGAGTGGATCGATTACCCATGTGAGAGTGATTGTGCTTTCATAAAGTGCTATCAGTATTAACTGCCATCGTAATGCTCATAAATTTCAGTGGGACGTTTTCCGTCGATTGACGATGGGTCATTAACGTTATACAACGTCCTAAGAACTGAGGATCATACAATCAGCACAAATGTTCGTATCACCCACATTCTGCCCAAATAATTAACGTAACTATTATTCCTGTTATCAATCAGTTCAAATATAGCTTGTATTTTATACATCCATGATGATACTACAGAGAAATCAAAATCTATGTTATTACACAGATTTTTCAGGAACAACTAGTACATCGATATATATCTTACTATCTTTATAAAAATACATGTGTGTTACGTATAAAGTGAATTTTATTATTGTGAATTTAATTTTTGGCAATTCCGCTTGGCTATTAATAACATTTATTTATCATTAACTGATAAATAATGTGTGATATATGACGATGGTTCTTGCTACACTGGAACATGATTCACTTCAAAACGGTCCCACTGATTATTTTTCGTAAATATATATACGATTTTTATGAAGGGCTCGTAGACAAACTGAAGAAACCTTATTCAATATATAAATAATAAACGTGAAAAAAAGTAACGCAGAAAAAAAAAATCCAGAAACCAATATCGTATCAAATAAACGAAATACCTAAAGTACCTACAATGTTGCAATACAAATCCTTCGGTAGATCTTACAAATTATTAATATGATCCATTGGCAACTGGAGTGATATGATATACAGGAAATCCTGTATTGGTGACGACAATACCAATGCGTGAATAGTATTTTTCGTCATGCGACAAAAGCTCAATAACTACATACATTGTAATATAACAGTATATCTTCCCAAGGACCCTCACATATTATTTTCTTACTGCTACTGGTAATCCCTTTTCGCAATCTGTGGCACTACTACCAATCTTTTGTTGTTATCTTTTTCTTCATTGAATCGAATATTCTCCAATGATCCTCCTTTATATTCTTCATTGATATATACGTTATCGGCCGTATTCCATAAGTTTCATGGATTAGTTTCGAAACTGTGCCGCGAATGCTTTATTGAATTCAAAACCTCGTGAATTAATAATCTCCATGTCGCGTATTATATATATATATATTTGTTGATATACCACGATATACCTATATTAAAATCGCTATAAGCGGGTAGTATGCCGCTATTGAAACGGCCATCGCGATATATTCGCCATTCACACATAACGACAATTTTTCCTGACTCTGATTAATTTTTGTATTTGTGTTTCCATATTTTATCGATTTCTTGGACATGAGTTGCTGCGATTTGAATAAAAATATCGACATTATCATGACTATTGTCTGTATACTCTGTTTCTTATCATTCCACAGACTTATTATATTATTGGTCTATTCTTGCCTTTACATTACTAAATAGCCGATATATATGTTGTATGTGCACTTCACACATGTATGGCAAATATTGTGATATAAGAAGAAATCACAACAATATATATATATATATAAAAAAAAAGCGAGAAGTTTTTGCTCTAATAGTTTGGTTTAACCGTAACAACAATATACATCGATTTTAATGAAAAAAAAAAAATAATAAAATCATAATAATAATTATCCCGTAACAGCCGTATTTTCATAAACCTTAACGCGATAATAACGCAAAAGAGATCCGAAGTACTGAAAAGCGCAGGTATAACCCCCCCCCCTTCTGGTTTGTATTATGCATGTACTTTATCTCACGATAGACTTTGAGTATGGTATACATAGTTCACGGCATTAGTTATTCCGAGATATTTCAATGCTGGGGATTTTGTTTTCTTATAGCCCACATATGATTAAAGAAGAGCAATCAATAGAATTTCAATTATGTAATATATTAAGTTTATACATTACAAAAGATAGTTCTGCTGTGAACCAACATATTCCAGTTATGGTATGGATATTCAGCTGCTAAATCGAACAATAGAAGAAAAAATATAAAATAAAAATTCAACCATTAAATGTATCAAAAAGCAAAAATAAAATTTGAAGCACACACCTAACTCTATATAAACATAAGTATACAATAATAAGTTATGCATTAATGGAAGGTATACGAATAAATTTTATAGAATTGAGTGTGTGGTTGGTCGCGACGGAGGTTGAAAAAAGATGTAGTGGATGTTGTAAGCAACAAGAAGAGACTATATGTTTGTAGAAAGTGTTCTATGAGAAGCAAGGTCAACATCGCCCTCCGGTTGTGTATCGAATATCGGTTGAATAGCGTGCCCTCCTTGTCCTTCTCCCTCTCGCTCATTTACTCCCGCCCTTTCCACTCTCTCCTCTGCAACGAGCTCAATAACCAACTCCCTTTTCGCTTTTACGCCTCGCCGCAACCCTTCATCGCTCCCATATACTCTCTCAATCTTCTCTCAGTATTAAACACAAATCCAACACCCACTCAGTCACCCACTTACGCACACAATCACACATTATATACAGCGATAACCCCACTAGCGTATCACCAATACCAGCGCGTCAATCTTTATCTATTGGATGTTCGTGCTTCAGAAATAAACATACTCGGAATGGTATACTCTGTAAATAGCACTAACCACCGGTTGTCCCCGAGAAAAAAAAATATATAAAAAATAAAAATAACATAAAAATGTAAGCGCTCATGCGACTGTGACCTTAAGAGTTAAAAGTGGAACTTTCATCCGCCAATGTTTGCTCGCCATCTATGTACACGCGTTCATTAAATGCAAATAACGTAGTATTGCGAAAATCTATACGAAAACTGGGCTATTAAAAAGGTCCATTATGAATTTTATTATCACAATGTATAGTAAATATATATATATATGTATGTTAATGGTATATAATGTCATTCATGAATTGACATTAAATATTATGGATATATAGTTTACATTGATCACTCATGAAAAATATTGAAATGTACGAAAATTGAATTCAGAACAACGCCAGAAAAATGGCACAGCAATAAAGAGTTAACATCGAATAAATTAATCGTAAATAAAGAAAATATCTAAGAAATTCTATTCATTTTCGATCTTTCACGGATATGTACATCTAATTTGAGCGATAAGCAACTGGTAAACGAACTGAAATCTTATTCACTTTATAATCATAATCTATAGTGTTTCCTGGATTAATTCTTCAATATAATATTTCAATATTAATAGTTGGAACTATTGTTATTTCAATTCTTTCTTAAGATAAAGACATTGTAGAGAGATGGAACTTTGAACCAATATCGCAATTTTCCAACTGAATTCATTCATACCAATGAATCACACGTGAATACATATGTCTCCTATGTTATTTCTATACATATGCATATTTGTGTGTTACGTGTCACATATTTAAGGTATATACATATGGAAATTGGGATTTTGGAAAATTCAGTAACCAATTTTATGTGAGGTGTGATACATCTATGTATTATGGATATTAACGGGGAAACTATCTCACAAGTACTATGCTATAGTACTTGTCAATTGATCAGCATTGCAGTGTTCATCGTAATATTTGGTGAAATTTGATTTTTTATATACACCACCGTACGCGTATTTCATTAAAATATATTTTAACAAGTGGATGAGTTATGCTCTTCCTGTCAACGCTAAAATTTTCAATATCCCCGCTTCTATGTTTGCAGTAATTCCCCCACATCTCATCAAGTCTCGTGTTTCTTAATTACCTTTAAACAATATTGTAAAGATTTTTAATTTCACAAATATTATACAATGTCTTTATTCACGAAGTCTCTGTGAGTTATGGTAAAATATTCACGAAATTTATGGAATTATTATGAAATAAAATCATCCTTGAGAGTTATTGAGTTAATTAAATAACATAAAAAATATAATAATCGCGCTACATTGATAATGACATAGAGTTATATTATCGTATAGTTTAGAATATTCCTTACAATACATTTCCTATGAATATTGAGCTGAGACGATTACAATCCAGTTCACGTTCTAATATCTGTTCGGTTTTCTCTTTCTATATATATGCGCATCAAATACTCCCTACTACTTGTCGTCAAAATAATCTTGTTACAACAACAATATTGAGGATTGACTGAATGGATTACCAAACGTATTTAATAACGCAGTTATTGAATTTAGGATAACCTGCTCATTTAGCATATTCAGATTCATACTCTGCTAATGATATTCATAAAATTCAGCAAAATAATATAATTCATTAAAGTACCTATGATAAATAAATAACGAACAAAAAAAAAAATAGATGTTTCAATATTCCAAACAATTGATTGGATTGTATTGCGACAGGGTGAATCTAATTGTGTCATTCGGTTATATATTTCATCATTTGGCGGTAGGCAAACAATATAAAGCAATATTTGGACGTAGCGTGTGTATGGTTGGTAAGTACGTCTGTATACTGGATTTGATGATTCAAAGCCATCTAGAGGGCTTTGAGACTTGCTACATGGTGCTGTATGTCAAGCGACAGCCAGGCTATCAATTGTATTTACTCTGCCAGTAATACTAACAGCATTCAAAGTCATACATTGACGTTGGCATTCACTAAACTAATTAGATAGATTTCTGTACTATATGTATTGTTGACATGAAATTATACGTCCCTTTACTGTTTTCATTATAAAAATCACAAAAGTGATGAACACAAGTAGAAAGTAGAATAAAATCTTTTTGTCACAATTTATGGCCAAATGAACGAGGCTGAATTTTACAATGATATTCCATCACAAATTGAGGTGTGGGAAAAGTGTGAATAATAGAGGACAGCGGTCCAGTGATGAACGCTATAGGCAGCCATTTCTATATGAGCAATGGATCGAATCTGCTTTGATCAAGCACCGGTAAACATGCGCCCGAATCCTCATGGATGAGAGCCTGACCCTGTCCAAACCCACGGATGACAACCTTTCGATTTTTTATTCTTTCCATCTCTCACTCTCTTTCTCTCACTTGTTCGCTTTCTGGGCTTCCTATACTACTTGAACTACTACTGACATTACTACTATTACTTCTATTGCTACTATTACTACTACTACTACTACTACTACTACTACTACTACTACTACTACTACTACTACTACTATATATCTTCACTTTATTGCCCACCGATGTGTTCTCTTTTTCAAAGCTCCTCTGTTGTTCATCTCAAACCAGTTCATTTGCATCTGACAAGGATATAAGAGAATTCCCCAGTATTATTGATTGGTGCTATGGCACCGCCTGATTTTATTTCCTTTAGTTGAAAGTAATTCTGTATTTTCAGGCATTTTGCATGTACAGTTGAATGCAATCTGTTATGTATCCTAACATATGGCAATAGTTAAATTTGATATTTTTCATTTTTATTTTATTTGTAACTGTATGAATTCACATACTTGAACGGAAGTTTGTCATGATTTTGTTTCCGTTCGTGAACAATTGCACCGATTACTTCTGGATCTCTGACATTGTTAGTTTTTGGCTTTGAGTCACATCGCTAGAATTCTAGATGAAAATATAAATGGAAATAAAATAAACATGGCGAAAGTTACGTTGATTTAAGCAGAATGAGGATAAATAACTGCTGAACGTGATATGTGAATTTTTATATTTTTCGTTATTTCCGATTGTTGACAAATTCGTATTATACAAAATTATTTTTTACCATTTAATTTCAATGGTACAGCAATTATTTGCGAAGCAGAAATTCACATTATTTCATGACATTAAAATAGGGTAAACAAACAAATTGATTTTTTTAATAAAATAATAATAAATATATGCGTTATTCTTGACTATGTATTCTTAAATGTTGTGGTCACTGAATATTTTCACAGATAATATTCTGAAAATAATTCACCAATACAAAATAATAAATATGTTTTATATTTTACTGTTTCAGTTTGGGTTCAACGAATCAACTATTTTGAATGATTAATTCCGGATTAACAAGTTCAACTATTGGTGTGATAATGCGAAGGCAATCAAGAAAGTTGGAACGTAGTGATGGAGATACAGTCACTTGACTCAATTCCCGTGCCTGTTAGAAATTTTTAGGAAAACTTAAAAAAATGAATGAGACCAACATCTTTCTCTTGACTTGGGACGATTCGCCCATGTTGACTCAAAATTTGAATCGTACATTTTATAACTCTAGTTACTCAATTAATCGCACATCCGACAATTTGTGGAATTTAGCGAGTGATCGGGCGGGATTGGCAGTCGTTCTCATTCTATTTTCTGTTGCAACGGTGTTTGGGAATTCACTAGTTATACTCGCGGTGTTCAGAGAAAGATATCTTCATACGGCCACCAATTATTTCGTAACATCATTAGCATTTGCTGATTGTTTAGTGGGTTTGGTAGTGATGCCATTCAGCGCCATTTATGAAGTACTGGAAAATCGTTGGCTGTTCACTATGAATTGGTGCGACATTTGGCGTTCATTGGATGTACTATTCTCAACGGCCTCAATATTAAATCTATGTGTGATTAGTTTGGATCGGTATTGGGCCATAACAGACCCATTTACTTATCCAATGCGAATGAGCAGAAAACGCGCAGCCATTTTGATTGCCATTGTATGGATATGTTCAAGTGCAATATCATTTCCAGCTATTGCGTGGTGGCGAGCAGTTAGAACAGAAGAAGTACCAAAAGATAAGTGTCCATTCACAGAACATCTTGGATATTTAATCTTTTCGTCAACCATCAGCTTTTATCTACCACTATTCGTGATGGTTTTCACTTATTACCGAATATATCGGGCAGCTGTTATTCAAACTAGAAGCCTCAAACTCGGTACAAAGCAAGTTATGATGGCTTCTGGTGAATTGGAACTAACTCTGAGAATACATCGCGGTGGTGCTACGAACACAGATGCACGTCATCTATTCAGAACCGCATCGAGCACGCCCGAGGATCTACAAGATTTAGAGGAACCACTCACATTACATAATAATGGTCTCACGAGAATGTCATCAACGCGATTAAATAATAAACAACACCTTGGGAAAAATTTTTCGTTGTCGAGGAAATTAGCCAAATTTGCTAAAGAAAAGAAAGCTGCGAAAACATTGGGCATTGTTATGGGCGTGTTTATTGTATGTTGGCTACCATTTTTTGTCGTCAATCTCTTGTCGGGTTTTTGCTCTAGATGCATTTGGCACGAAGAAATCGTTTTTGCTGCTGTCACGTGGCTCGGTTGGATCAACAGCGGTATGAATCCTGTAATTTATGCGTGCTGGAGTCGTGATTTCCGACGGTAAGTCAAACTCATTCCTCAATAAAGTTAACCATTCATTTTTATCATTCGAAAACAACTTGGTTGTTACAACATATGAGTAAAAGAACGAATGTATATATGTATATGTAGCGGAGACCGAAGCAGGTAGTTACGATTCTGACGTTCATATTTTTCTCTATGATATTTATTAACTGAACAAGAAAACTAAATACACGTAATTATAGAGGAAACACTTGAGCTATTATATTTATTAATATTTTACCCTCAAATCCTATCAGAAAACAGTTACAAATCTTTACAATGTCCATGCAAAAGGTATCAATATACCCCGCTACTACTACTACAAATACATTCAAACAAATTTATTTATCATCATTTATATGACTCATCCTTTTATTTCAGTCTATCAGCCATTTACATCTAAGTTTATGTTTAGTTTATTATTTGCTAGACCTAATTTCTCTTAAGACACAGATAAAATTTATCTATCTATCTATCCTCTTCTATACATCCTTTGGATGTTATTTTTAGTTTTATCGTTAACTTATCATCAGTTTAAGAATATAAAGTTTTATTAAAAAGTGTCGTCTTTTCACAAAATTTCCTCAATGATAACATACCGATGATTATAATCTTATTAAACAATTATAAACTTCTATATGCACAGTAAAATGAAAATATGTATATTTAATTCTGAAATCGGTTGTATTATTCATATCTATTGACTTCAATTTAAAGATACAATTTTTTTAAATTAAAAAGATAATCCATGAATATTGTAATGCGCATTATACTTACCCGACATTTATCGTCATGTTCGTACTAACAACTGTATAAACTGTTCAAATTACACGTAAAATTACGTTTTTGTTTCTAAACCGTAAGTTGGATTCAAATGCAATGCATCAATGTATCACCACCATTCTTAATTTAGACAAATATAACTGGTTATTGAATCTTATATGGGCAGCAATGAATTTATTTCATTATTAGGCTTTGACACCGCTGTCAATATTACCATTGATTTTCGGTATACATTTCTTTTATAAAAGAACAAAAATACAATTTAGGCGGAAAATATTATAGCTCCATGCACTCAACTCTCTATTAGTGTTGAAAAACAAGAATAGAAAAAAAAAGGTATTCTTTTGGTTTTGCTAGGCTATTTAGAAAATTTTAGATATATCTATTTCTACAAAAGATTAAATTCACCATAATGTGAAGAAATAGAAGGGGAAGGTGTTGGAGAATAAGAATGAGAAAAACAGTGGAATGAAAATCGCGAGTGGCAATTTAAAGACTTGGATGTTGGAAGTTTATCTCGGGCGTAAATTCACACTGGCGAATGGATCTTCGATATTTCCATGTCATCTGACACTGAACCAACGAATTTCTATCCCATACCTTTTCTTATATATACATATACACTATATGTAGCTTCCAGTTTTCCATCTGAACCTTCTACTTTTTATTTTATTCTTTTGTCTTTTTTTTTTCTTTCACCATCCACCGCAATTTCAATCCGATGCATCACAAATCATGATGATATCCTGAAAATAATTCCATGTGATTAATTAAAAGGTAATTTGGCAGCAGAATAAGATCGTTGATATATAAACAGAGAGATATTCAGAATATGGATCCGATTGGGCAAGAGAAAGTAGAATATGAGAAATCGCCAGAGATGGTTAGTGAAACTAAATGTAGAGAACTGCGTGATTTAATCGATTGTAATGTATGTTTGTTATTGCGAAGTGAGAGGGATGAATCTCTATATTCGACACTGATAGATTTGTGTACGTTCATAACATCATCATAGAAACTTAAACATATCAATTTTCATTTAGATCAATGGTTTATACGAAAATTCCATATTGTCTGATTAATTGTAGGTATACTTACAGCAATAATATAGGAGGTAATAAATTTTTTCTAATAAATCATACTATTTTTTCAATCAATTTTTTATTTCATTATATGACAATGAAAGCACAACTATATTAGTTAGCCAGAATTTTTAATTATACAACTTTACTTATGCCTATATATATAATATATATCGGCCACCACAATTATAAACTTATTAACGTTGGAGGCGGTTGTTTAAGCGTGAACTGACATTAAGAAAACAATCCATTTTGCCGTATCCTTGAGCTGTGTTGGACCACTGGCAAAATCCGGTTATCTTGAAAATTACTTGGACACCCACCAGGAGTTTCGCACGTGTCACAAAGAAAATGTTTTGACGCTTGTATTAGTTGTAACACTGAAATTTGCACTATCAACATTACCACGTTATGTCAATTGTACGGAGTTTGTTGATTTTTTTTCCTCATTTGCCATGTAAGTCAGAGAGTTAAACTGATGGAAAATTTGAAATGTGTATTAGATTCAGTTACATATGGACGACGTGGAGGCAGCGAGGGATTGAGTGAGTGATGCAAAGATTTTGCGAGGAAGTTAATGAAATCTAGATATAAGTGAACTTTCGTATGATGAAATAGAAATAATTCAATCATTAACGTGAGTTTCGGAATGATTTTTCAAAATGTTCGTTTTTACAAGTTATTTTAGGTGAAAAAAATGTGTGTGTTTAATAGTATAGTGCGATATAAGAAAAACTGCAACGACGAATGGTGCATTTAATCGATATGGAGAGGGCAATTTAGCCGACATGATACGTACTCCACAGTTGATCAAAGTTTTAATTGGATTACGCTTGAAAGCGTCTAGTAATTTTTACTGGTCTACTTTCTCACATCTATATTTTTACCACTTTATCATACTTACATGTCACGTGTTCGACAATTTCTCTTTATTGAAAATTTTCCAACAAAAATCTGTTTTGAAGGGCGTAGAAAAAAATTTACTTTATCAGCGACTATTGCCTTATTAAATTCAAGTCAGTTGAAAAACTTTCATCACATAGCATTTGAAAATGATCAAGAATATGCGTCATGTTGCTTCAACAGTGTTTGATATACAGTTTGGTTCGTGATCAATTTAATTCAAACTCAATTTAAAGTTCACCAAAGTGCATGCAGTCACTATACTGTACAATCTATAGTTTATAGTATGATTAATAAATCTGAGAATCGATTATGGGGCAATACCCATTGAATTAGATGAGGAGAAATGGAAACTGAAAAAAAAAAACCCAATATTATATTTCGCTGTTCATATTATAGTTATTCATAAATGCATTATCATACGATTAGTATAAGATTGCGAAATTGTCATACTTTATATATTACATTTATTCGTGCGAAACTTCCTATCTGTCTGTCGTTTTTTGGTTCCGCCTCATCGACCCCGTACTCCATCAATAATATCGTAAATATTTTCGCGATGATATCGAAATTATATAATTAAGCCTTTCGCTAACACATTTAACCTCCATCTATTTATTCCTCCTCTATTATACAGCTATTATGTCAAAATAATTTGTATGAATCATTGTTTGCGAAAACATGTGAATCGGCGACTTTGTGTTAAAAAAATACATTCCATCGTAATGTACTTTAATACATAGTTTCGACCCATACTGTGTGTAAATTTATTGCGTCGACTGGTGCCCGCTCGTTTCTCTCACCCTGAAACTTATTCTTTGTTACGTTCTGTGTGAGCAACTACAGTCGATAAAAAAAAAAGGGTAGTAACAATTTCACATATATTACGATGTCTTTCATATTCTCGTAAAACTGCTTCATGTTGAGCAACAAATAAAGTATTATGTATGTGTATATATATATATATATATATATAACATTACCATTTCTAGTTTCATCATTAGCATTATATAAATCATTTTTTGCTAACATTTTCGAATTATAATTGATGAAAGTACAATTCGAAAAGATAATTATGAATCACTTCATAATGTTATATTGAATTTTTATTCTTATCAGATAGACCAGGGCTTACGTCTTTCATCATAACCAATGACATACATAAAGAAGTCACAATTGCGCCATACGTTGTAAATAGGAGGGAAAATAGAATGAGAGTTCTACAGTCAATAGTTATCAAGGTCCCGAAAATGGCGCCATCAAGTCTAGATATCATGTCCGATGTAGTTGAAAGAGCCAAATTCTGAACGTACAAAACCCGCATGGTTTAGACATTCCCCTTCTTTTGCAACCCCACACAGAAGCATACATAATAAAAATTGAATAAACATAAGTAAAAAAGACGTGTAATACACTATGTTTCATCACTATTTATTCATCGGGAATTATGTGTCAGTCCGATTACTAATGATTCCAATGCACTATTAATATACCTAAACAATATTCTCTATGCCATAATTATAATTGAAATCCCACACATTCCTGAGATACTTGCAACATGTTCAGTATAGAGAGATTCATTCGTGCCTGCCACTGTAGTAAAATGTTCCAATAATTGGACGCAAACAGCTGCCATATAGTGGTTGTCCATCCTTTTTCTCACTTGCTCGTCGCTTGAACATGCAACACTACTTCATTCCTTTCGATTCATCAGACACTGTTGTCATCAGTTTGCACAATCCACCTCTCTTTTTTATACCACGTGAATTGTATCACATTTCAAACATGCATTTCCTCGTATCATCAAATTGTAGCCCACCTCTAATCATATATTTTATACTCACTAAATTCTCACGCTATGTCATTATCTGGATTAATATCTAAAATTTGTTACTATTGCTACATAAAATCATTGTTGTAGAGTTGAGTATAATTTGGTTTATTCATTATTTGAAGATTCTCGTGAGATAACCCATTTACATTATAGGTTAATATATATGAATATATGGACCTATATATTAGGTAATACATCACCATAAATTTGTAGCAATTATATATAGACATTGTATCAGACACACCTTATCTAGAAAAATATTAAAGATGAATTGTTCCATGTTCAATTTATTATATTATTATCGTCACAATAAATGACTATTCTTTCCGTGTTATATTCACAATTATGTACACTTAATTATCTTGCATATTCATTTCCAATGTTGGGCGTGATTCGTATATAAAACATTGTTTAATTTACTATGAAGAGCGAATAAAAAAAATACCCTCTAATTCTATACTATTTTTTATGGAAAACTCAATGAATGCAAAAATCAAAATCAAAATATTCTCATTTGCTGTTATTTTTCATTATCTTTGCATACAACAATTATATCTAATAAATATATGTATGTATATATACATATATATATGCTGCTCAGGTTGCTGTGTATTGAGGTGTCCATTAATAAGTAACTGTGTAAGTCATTTAACTTCATCTTATGTTGAATTAACGCCATGTTTATTCATATTCATTCGCATTCGTCAAATACCGGTATATACAAGAGAAGATATAAATTATCCGGAAAAACCTAAGGAATATTAACTTATTCATATTGAAATAACATCTTGAAAGTAGGAAATGAGATTTTCAACGTAGCTAGTCTGAATGCGCAAAAGTTACTTCGAACCTGAGCTTATCAATATGAAGAAAAAGTATATTGCGTTCGGTGCGCGTAGTTTACTGCGGCCATGTGGAAGATAGAATAAAAAAGCTAGTGTGTCGTATCTTGCTCTTGTGGTTGAGGCTTTGCGTTGAGAAATTGCCAGCTTACTTTGCTACCATGGGCTAACGAAACGGTTACAAGCTCAATGGTTTGGCTCGCCAAGTAGATTAGGAGGGTCGCGTGGGATTGTGGTGGGGTGTGTAAGTTGCGATATTTCAAACGAAGGTCATACCTTACAGTCGCCTCGCTATGACCCTATTTCCATATTACTTAAAATCCAAACTGTTATCGATCGTTTAAAAATTATTTTATAGATTTTTGTATTGAATTATTCCACTGCCCATCGCATGATTTTCATATGCGATAATCATCAACAGAACTTGGACTATTTGTCTGGTCTCATGTCATAATGTCGTTATATATTATATTAACGTCCTAGCGGTATTCGTCTACATATCAACTGTATATATCGGTGATTCCACCCATTGATTATTCAACAGATATAGCGGCTTGGAGCGTACGTTTATGCAACATTTTCGGTAATAATGAATATTAATCAAATTTTATTTGAATTAGTAAATAGGTAAGTAAATAGGAAACCTAATACCTAATAGTTCATATCACAATCCTGTGAACGCACACATTATTTGTGGAAAACAATTTTATTGAATGGAATCTTGGTGTCAAATATTCATCATTCACTATTGATCTATCGTCTTCCATATGGTCTCGGCCAAAAGGCTGAGATGAATATATATATATATATCAACAATAGATTTTTTGCATACAAATGTCATACTTTAAAATTTTTCTAAACTAGTTTGTGTCCATTGAACTAATTATTTTGTAGGAAATAGGTGAAAAAAATACAAATCATCTATCACTATGTGTATCACTCTGACAATTGATTTAAAATCCCATCCAAGTAGAATACATAAAAGTAGGAAACTTTTTGACGGTACATATATATATATATATATATATATATATATATAAATAGATATATACGACAAAAGTCTATATATGTTTTTTGTTAAATATTTTTTTTTCTTACATTTTTACTATAGATCAAAACAAAAACAAATCCTTTTATTCATTAATCATTATAATATCATAAGTCGCTGTAAATTCTGAGGTTAACAGCGCAAAATACAATTTGATGTATTTGAAATCACGGTCGATAATACTACCATATGACATTTGAAATATATTTAACTACAAAGAAATTCAGTAGAATGGTTTGGTTACTTGAACTTTGAAATAGAATTTTGACAGTAAATTTAAGATAAAATGAAATTGTCATTAATAACAAAAATAAAGTTAGGAAAAAATTGCGGATGTAGTAGCTAAGTTTAGAGTGAAGTATAGATTACGAAATGACAAATAGGGAATATTATAGATGACTAATGAATGACGTTCTGAAGCCAAATTTGTGACGTATTTGATTCAACCAAATTTATGTATAATGCATGACTCTATTCTCATGTTTTCCCTCTGTTAGGAGTTATTGGGAACATGCTCACCAATATCCAAACAAATTTATCACTTTATCTAGTAATATTTTAGCTGACATTATTAAATGTGAAGTACTTTTTTATGTTCAAAACATTTTGATTACTGTCATCACAATTGAATGTGTGTCAATCATACCAAAATATACGACAAAGAATACAAAATCAAAAAGTGAATTGCTTCTTTTTTGTATGGCAATGAAACACGTTAGTTTTCCTTGATGATAATTTATTATATCTTTAGGCCTTCATTCCTAATTAAGGCAAAAAATAAGAAATATACCATATTCCCTCTTCAATCTCTATATCGTGGGTTCGTTTATTTGTCGCTTTTTTTCAAGTTTTTTAAGTTTAAATCTCAATGATTTACTCTGTCGTCTGTCTGTAAAACTTCCACGACCATCCTTCAATTTCTATTATTATTGAAAATTAATTGTGTCGCTCTATTTTTAAGCCATTGAATACGATATAAATACATTGCCAACTTCAAATGGAGCTAGTAATAATAATAATAATAATAATAATAATAATAATAATAATAATAATAATAATAATAATAATAATAATAAAATATTGAATATATACTTGGATAATATACAATGATTATAAGAAGAATACGATTATAATTTCTGTGAATGATTTCTATAGGGCTTATTTTATATTTCACTCTCAATTTGTAGTGATTTCAATAACTTGACATAATTTATTTCCCACCGTATGATCCATGATTTTTATGAATATAATATCTAACTTTAACATTAAGCTTTACTGCAATATTGTGTCCCATAGACATATATAGGTTTCGCCCCGTTTTTTTCTACTCGTCTCAATTCTTTTGTTCTCACTTTTTTTATCATCATCATTTCCTTTTTCTTTCGTTTTTTGTACTCAATTAATTTCCTAACCATAATTTCTCCGAGAAGACACAATCCACCGGCCAAATATCCAATAACTAGTAAAAGAAATCCAGGTGCAATGTCAGCTAACACAAGATTAGTATCATTATCATCATCATGCTCATTATAATATTGCATCAAATTGGATTGTCTTGCAGCGCGTATACCTAAGATATTAACTACTCCACTTTGAATCAGTCTAGAAAGTACAGAGTTGATTTGACTGAGATATGGCAATCCTCGCCAAACAGGAAATGCCAAGGGATAACTAGCTAATGCCTCACTTAAGATGTATATATTATTGTGATTAAAGTTTGTTCCCATTGACGACATATTGAGCATCACAACTAAAGCCACACTAGTGTTTTCACCATTCATCAATTTACGAAGTTGGTGTTGATAACCTTCATGTGAAAAAACAATGAATTTATTAGCAATGATTTCAGATATGCCATCAGATTCTTTCTCATAATTCAAATTTTCGGCATTTCTAAACATCATTTGGTGACTTTTTGTACCGCCCAATATCAATCCCGAATCCACCAAATCAGCCATTGTAGCAATTTGTAGGTCATTTTGAGCCATTAACTGACCGGCTAATGATGCCAAATAGAACTGTGTCAAAATATACCCAAAAATTACCCATGACATGAACATCAATCGAGAAGATATTCTAGTAGGTTGTTTGTGCCAGGCGACGCCAATTACTAGCGCCAGTATTTCTAACAATGATATACCTGTGAACAAGAGATATTTAATAAGAATGCCCGAAAGAAAAACGCCGCACACCGCAACCCACACTATATTGCTTAATGGCGTTATTAGCCCTTGTAAAGAAATATTGGAGTATTTTGGTAGAAGCCAAACAAGTTGGACAATATCATAAGGGGTTGTAAATGCAATGGCATCATTAGGACCCCACAAAATTCCCCCAGAAACTAAATCAATAATCTTATCACTGTTGAGTTCGCACGTAACTTCATCTTTTAATGTTGTATCATTTCTCCATTCAATTTTCTGCCATGTAAAATTAAATTCAACTTTTTTCGCTACATTACGCATTATCCATACTTCAAGTCCCCAGTAATCAGTTGAATTTCGTGTCTCTTCTACCGTGATATACGGTTCTTTATCAAAGAACGCAATATGTATAATGCTATTATTCATTTTCACTGGTGTAAAAATACCAATCTCAGTGATCCAGGTATGATTTTCATGACATTGGCCAATTATAACAGGTGATGATGGGTGTCGTAGTTTTTTGGACTCAAAAGCAAGGCTTCTAGCTGCTAATGTTGTGTTACCAACGGTGCCTAAAATAGCAACGTTAGCTATTTTTTTTATCCATAATAATTTCACCAGATTAGTAGCATCTTCCAAAAAAGAGTCAACATTTTCAAAGACATCTGTGAGTATCACAGCATATCGGCACTCATCGCTACATGACTCAATCATGCCTGACGTTATATTCTTTATTTGTTGATGATTTCGTATAATCACTAAAGCACTCAACGATGTTTCATGATTCCCATCGGATTTCACATTACAAGATAAAATAAACGTTGCACGATGCTCTTGGATTGCTGTTAAATATACTTGGATGATGTCTGCGTCATTGACTTCCGGTAATAATACAACAATTCTCGATGCTTGTTGTTTCATAAATGTATCAACAAATTTATTCATACATGATGAGACAGAAATCAAGTGAAATATATAATCAACGGCGAATACTGGTGTAATGTCTATAAGATTACGATTTTCAGGATCCTCTATCCTGTCAATACGTGATTGAGGAACCACGATTGCCTTTGAAATTTCCAAATTTATATTGAACGCGATAAAAATTATAGGAAACAATTTATGTGATGAGACGGTCATCATGGTGTAACTTTAACTGTATAACAAGACCAAATTCGTGTTCTTCATCGTAACATTCATACATTCGTGACATTTCCGATAATAGAATAGCAACAACACATTTGCAAATGTGAATGTCGAGTATCAATGCACGAAATCAAACTGGATAATGATGTCAATTGATGGTTAAACAGGGTCAGCGCGTTAAAGCAACACATACAATAGACGCTTTCTATTTTGTGTTTTCCATTTTCATCTATGTTATTATGTGAAAATATTCATTTTTTCCTTCCGTAATATACCTACTTCGATATAATAAATAAAGATTAACAGTGTAATACAATTCGGAAAATAGAAGTTTTAGATTTTCATCAGCTACATTTATTCCACATTTTGCCGCCTTCTATCTTCCCGTCCTCTCATCTGAATATCATTAATAACTTTTCATATTATGTTAGCATGAAAAATGAATTTAAGAAGGTATACGATTTATATTATTATTTTAATTTATTGTACATTATTAAGCACTTGAAATTCTGCTGATATTGCATGATCACTGAGCTCTTATCACAATAAATATGCAAATATAAATATAGCGGATGGTATGGAGTAACAATAGGTGGATAATATAAGTCAAAAGGCTCGTGTGATAGGTTAAATAGGCATTGTAGACATGCGAACTCGATGTTATATGAATTATTTCCTCGTGTCAAGCTCATATGAGGCCACAATTGATATGAACTGACACGTTTTAGCTTACTTCGTTCATGGTGCACTCATTAGAGCTTTTCGTATTATCATTGAAACACAGTATCTCTGCCATTAGCGGATATACAGTTGGAATCTATTGCATTCGCCAACAATGTACAATAATAAATATTTTATGTTCCCATAAATGAAATTTCGTAATGTTCATGAAAAAAACAATGGCAATTATAGTAATTATATTTAGAGCATTTTCGCAATAAATCCCTGAATAAATATCTGATAAATTTCTTCTCATAAATTCTGATTACAGGGCATTTGTGAGGATTTTATGCGTCTGCTGTCCAAGGAAGATGCGAAGAAGATATCAACCTGCATTCCGATGTAAACCCAGTCAGGTAAAGAAGGTTATTATATCAATATAAAAAAAAAACAAATCTCTTCACAAAGTGTAAAAATTATCATTTACATAATCAGAATTATTTTTGAATTGTCCCATCTACTGTCCAAATAGAATGTGTTGTATCAATTTTCGTTACAGTCAATTGAAATTCGGTAAACAATCGGTAAACAATAGAAGTGAGCTTACGAGAGTGAGAATTGGAGATAGAGTGTGACAGAGAGGAAGAGAGGGTGAGAAGCAGGCGAGAGAACAAGATGTACATATGTGCTAGGAATCTTGTGTTAGTGGTGAATGGTCGTTAATTTATACGCCAGTCATATAAAGATCAGTATGGAAAATTTTTAATTATTTTTCATTAAAAATTATACGATACTGAATTTTGCAAAAAAAAACATTGGGATGGCACGCAAAAATTGTTACATCCGTTTCATTTACTTCCATATTCAACATAATAAAATTTTTTTTAATTTCATCTTAATGAATTCGCTATATAATAATGTCATACTTGATATTAATAGTCTAGATTTTTCGGAAGTATGCAGTGTACGGCGTGAAATTCTTCAGATTCAATTATCAATGCCACCACTCACTTCGCGTGAAACGTGAATCATTCATACGAGACTCTTTTTCAATAGCAATATTTGAATGGCATTTACATTGCGATATACGAAATACCACACATTCGATATTGAAAACAAAAGTATACACTAGCTGACGAATAATCGCCCGCATTGCTTCATTTTCAAGGATATCTTTATTCAAGACAATTATTATGACAAATACTTATAGACGATTATATATATAAATTTAATTTAATCGTAAGAATCACCGAAAACTGAATAGCAAATATGATCAGTTATTAGTATTTTTTCATAGTACAAATTTAATAATTCACTGTATCATTATCTATTATTCATTTTTTTTCCATTTTCATCGAGTATCAACAGAAGAAAAAATTACTAAGATTATGCAGGATGTCATTCAAATAGAGTTTTTATCACTGCGCAAATTATTAAACAAACGCAACCAAAGTACATTCGTTGTCCGACTTAGCGCCATAATTCTCGTACTCGCGGGTCAGTTCGTCTTTATCATTTTCCTCACTCTGTTGCAGTGTTCACGGTGAATTTATTTGAAAAATGAAAGTGACGATATTGGTAAAAACAAAAAAAGAAAAAAACCGAATGAAAAATAAAAGAGAAGCAAAACAACCGAATTTAAATATCAAATGTTGATTGATGTCTCAATTTCATTTCATACAATCAATGTTATATTGTAACAGTTGAGTGAATTAATTTAAAACAATTGTTTTGTTTGCAGACAAAGAAAATACGACGCAAGCACTCGAAAAAAATGTTGGTATGGCATTTAATCACTTATGAATTTATTTATCTTTTTGATTATATTAAATGATATAAACTTTGTGCATACAGGCATGAGGTATACCCATTAATTAAAGACTCCACATATTATAATTTAATTGAACAAATAACTGAAATTAAAGTACAAAAAAACGTGTGTAAAAATCCATAGAGTACATGTAGAACAGAAAAACATGTTCACAACAAATATCAGGCACCAAATAGATGAAATAATTCGCAACATACTATACTATAAAATACATTTATGTATTTACAGGCCACTTTACAATACACATTTTCTATCATTATATCAACGAAATGAAGATGATATTAAGATTCAATTTCATTTATAATATGTGAAACTGTGCCTTTTACACTATTATCTTTTGTCACTGGATCCCTTCACTCATCCCGAATCAAATTTTAAACAATCACCATATTACCTCTAGATTGTTTCGATCTTGGAAATGGTATATCTATCATAAAAATGTAAATGATCGGATTAAATTTTGTTCAATTGTCCACAAGTGAGATGTTATAAAACTATTGTTGGCAATGGTGTCAGTTAATAGTTACAATTTGTTGGCAAATGATCCTGTGCAATATTCTCCCATTATATTATATTAACATACCCTCGAAAATTTTTCAGTTGCTCACACGACGTACCCATCAAAATACCGCAAGTTACTTACCGCA
This sequence comes from Galerucella tenella, assembly GCA_910591685.1. NCBI lineage: Eukaryota > Metazoa > Arthropoda > Insecta > Coleoptera > Chrysomelidae > Galerucella > Galerucella tenella. Next base: position 21,969 of record CAJUYH010003657.1, on the reverse strand, counting down.
CGTGCCATCGCAATTAGTCCTAGATTTCCTACTTTTATCCATTACACCTAATCTATAGCTTTCGTCCCTCTCTTTAATGATTGACTTTATTCCAAAATCAACCTCAAAAATATTTTCACAAATCGCCCTTTATTTTCAACTTGGATTATTGAAATTTCTCATAATTTTACATATCATCAATATATTATCTTCATTAGAAGAAGATGAATAGCAATCGTGAATGGTATGTCTTTTCCGGAGTTCCAAATGCTATTTCGATGATGGTGAAGGCACATACATTACACGAATATGCATGCAACTAATAGATTGTTCTGGATGATTTGTGCACTTAAATAATTAGCTATATCTGAATCGATATTAATTCACGGGGCATGCACGTTTATTATAAAAAAAAAAAAATAAAAATAAAAATGTTCAAATCTAAACAAAATTATGAATATTTTGCAATATTATAGCACATGATTGTCAATTATATATTTCTGTTAACTTTTCCCATACCACGGTATGACGTTTAATTAAATACGTTTAGATCATATTTGTTTGTCCTCAAATTCACATAATCGTTCTGGATGTAGGAGAATAGTAAAAATTCGAATATTGACATTTTATTTGCTCTTTATACACATCATCAAAGAACAATTTTCCCTGCATTCACTCATCGATACAAATTCCCTACTTTGCATATGTATAGTTTAAAAAATTGGTCATTAATATCAATTGAAGAAGGCATGAATTAAATATAAATTTTCTACTGATATATAGTACCAACTAGAAATACACTTAAAATAAACTTTAATAATCACAATTCACCAAACACTTCACTTTTGATATACAGATAACATTGGGCGGTGTAATTTATGCATTGATCAAGTATTTTATATTAGATGATAACAATTTTTTCATCTAGTCATTTTATTATATTATAAATTAATATGAGTTCCTATAGGCGTTTATTTATTTTACTGTCTAAATCAATACAAAAAGAATTGGCACATATTATGTTAAAGTGAATATTTTGTTTTTTTCCGAAAGTTCTTCATCCCTTAATGCGCATATATACTTTCAATTCATGTAATAATCAACTGCGATATAATTGGAATATACGCGATTGCATTTATCATATTGAATATTGTATATATTTATCTAAAAAGATGAATTTTAGGAGAAAAAATTTTTCGGTACATGAACGAAACTCATCATCCGAGTTCACGCATTACTCAAGCTATGACGTTGTCATTATTATCAGTATTATGATTTTGAATGAAGACATATTCAATTGTTATTCAAATATTACATTGAGTGTATATGCATGATATAAATGTTTTTAATTATATATATTCTCTGTTTACACATAAAAAATTATCATCTACACTATTATGGCTATCTTTGTTTTTAATTAAATAACACATTTTCTTGATTCTCTCTTCTGTTTACTTTTTTTTCTCTCTTTCCTTATATATTATCGTCTTAGATTTCATATTTTATCAATTTAACAAACTTTTCGATATTGAACTTTCTATTCTATATGAACTAAATGCAAATACGTTTAAAATAAGTATTTCAACACCAACGACACAGTGTCTTTAGTTCGGATTCTAGTGAGAAATATTCCATGTTTTCGTCTCTTAACTTGTGCACTTTTTGTTATTGCTTGATGAGAGCAATAAGCGCATTTGCATATGATCCATTTCTATTTTTCTGTGAAAAATGAAGAATAAAAAACTATATGCTAAGCGAAAAGTCAATTAGAAAAAATATCCAGGATAGCAGAAAAAAAGTCATGTCATTATATGAATTTTGAATAACTTACCCGAATCGCTTCTTCCAGTGACATATTATAACGCTTTTTATATTGTTTTTTAATCGGTTCCATGTTATCAATATTGCTCACAATTATACGTACAAGCGAATTATCGTCATACTCGACAAAATTCAAACTGTCATGCAGTTTTTCAGCATAAAAAGAATGATTTCCCTTCGACCACCTCACTAAGAGCAATTATAATCTAAATTATTGGCATTTTCATATAATCAATAGTACATTACCTACCAATTGTAATAAGTGCGCGCCTGATATCACCACCATATTTTTGAGTAATTATCGATTCATAGTATTCGTTATATTCATCATGATAACGATAGACAGCTTGACGTATACGTTCAAAGCTACCAGTCACTAGGATACTTTTCATTAAAGTACGATCGGTGCTGAATATATCATTGCCTACGGATGTAATGAAATAGAATATTTATGAACTAATTGCTTTTACAATAGCGATGAAAACAATAATAACAATAATATAAATAGTCATATTTACCAGATGCTAGTTCCTGAATATCAGTTTTCGCCCAGTCTTTATGACTATTTGTATCTTTATTTCTACGCCATTTGAACAGAGCCAGCAACAATTTTCGTAGAAGTCCGGTGTTATATTTGTCCAAATCAGAAGTTAAACGTGCGCGATATACTGCCATAGTAAAAAACAATTAATTGAACTATTGGACAATTCTAAATAGAAATGAAAGTGCAAATGTCTACCATGATATATTTACATTTTTGATATTCCGCTGCGATCTCTTTCAATTTTCGATAATTTAGAGTACATAGAGTATCAATAAGAGCTTGCGAATCACTTTCAATTCCAACCATCGCATCATGAATCAATTTAACAGTGTACTGCATTTCAGGTGTGACTAAAGCGACGACAATTTGCTCCAACTTTCCCGTGAATTTATTCTTCAAATCTTGGATCAAGTCCCGCTTATAACAATCATTATACCATTTGGAAATTGTTGCACGTTTCAATTTATTTTGCGATATCAACATTTTAATAACATCCATGTCATTTCCATCGATAGCTTTTATATTACGTTCGAGATCCACTATAAAATCGCGTGGAACCGACTCCATATTGTCATTATCATCATCATCATCATACTCACTCAACTCGCAACACTGCATATATCCCACAATGACAAAGAAAACACTCAGAAAAATGATATGGTATCGAATACACTGGAATGAATATGGAAATTATACAATAAATAATGATATAAACAATTGACGAATATTATATGCCAAATGTAAAAGTGTTGAGTTCATTCAAATTTACCTTTGCATGATGAGAAAATTGTTGAGTCATGATAACTTGAGCACTGTCAATTGACGAGACAACTAATGGCAACAAGTATTGAAAATGGACTACTTAAATGCTTCCAGAAATATACATGGACAGTGAACGGAGCGCATCATCTGGATTAAATGATATATATGTATGTGTGTATGTATTCCAAAACCTTCGGTAAAACCGAATAGAATGAGTCGTTTGACTGTAAATTAATTAAGAACAAGGATAAAAATTCGACACAATTTAATTGTAATGTTTCATTTTATGATCATATTTTGATATCACTCACACGTTGGCGATTGAAAGTAATTATTGTAGTATTTTCTCTACAAAATCATAACTATACCGTTGTAGTAAGAATACGTAGCAGAACAATAAAATGTATAACCAATGATTCGTAGATTGTTATCTATATATACTACCAAGCATAGTACGTGCATTGCATAACATAATGGTATACAAACACCATAGATTATCAAATAATATTTGTTTAGTGTCCGTGATTTTTGTCAAATCTAAACATACAAAAAAACTATTATAAAATCCAAGATTATTATGATACATAAGTAACACACATTTTCATTATGAAGAATAAACTGAAGAGTGATAAATAAATCATAGGTGAATAACTACATGTTTATTTCCTCCACGTATACATCTTTATCCCAAGTATATTCAAACATTCAAATATTATTCATATAAAACGTATATAATGTCGAATTATCTTTGTTTATATTTAAATGGAAAAATTCGAATTTTGTTTACAGTATGTTGGAGGTATGAGTACTAGTGGACAAGCAAGCAGTGTCAGTTACAGTAGTGTGTCCCAAAGCAGTGATGGTGGTGCAACATCAACACCTGCTTATAGTGGAGAAATGTGACGTCAATCGGGTCCCAAAATGGGGCCAAGACGCGACAGGGCGATACGCTTTCGGGACACATGATTAATACAGGATGAGATTGTGGCGGCAGATAAATCGGACAACGTGCTTATGAAAATACAAAGTGACATTTCCACAAATGAAATTCCAAGTGGCAGTGAAATTTTTACACAACCTGAAAGTTGGCAACATCGACTAAACAGCCCAATAATAGAGGAAAATGATAACGAAGAAGAACAGAAAGAAAAAGAAGAAGAAGAAGAAGAGGAAAATGAGGAACAAGTGAATGAGACTCAAATTGGGGATACGTGATTTTAATTCACTTATTTTCCTATTTGGATATATATGGCCGCGCGAAATGGGACAAATAGAAAAGTTGTTATCGGACCAGTAATTAATTAGAGCTATATCCCCGGCGAACACAATGTGGAGGATAGAGAAAAAATAATAGGGATAGTTTACCAAGCACATTTAACGTGACCGCAATATAAATGTAGAAATAATAGCTCGTGTAACGGGTGCGATTGATTACCCTAGAGGCCGCATGTATCGATCCTAAGAATTGCATTTACAACGTGCCTCAAGGGAGCGTGGGCGGGTAATAAGTGAGAAAGGGTGGGAGGTAAACTAAGCGATAGTGAAAAACTCATAAATTTATTCGTGATTTGAATTAATCCGTCACTCACCTTGTTTTTTTCTCTTCACTTTCATATATTTTTTTATATATTATTCCATTATTCATATGGTCGAGTGACTGTAATAATAATCAAACGGAATTAAGCAAAAATGTGAGTGATGGGGTATTTTTCCCGCGAATCGTCAATTATGCGTGTATTGAAATGTGTACAATTCGACCTGCTAATAATGCAGAAGTATGTCGAAAAATATATATAGTAGCTACATGTATATAATGTCCGTAATTTCAAATTTAATAGCGACATAGAATCAATTTGCCGTCAATGTATACGTCGACGCTGTTTTACCTGTTTTACGCTGTTTTTCACCGTTGAGATAGTCCTTCATACTGTTTTTATGAACGATTCAATGAATTCAATTGAATAGACATATTATTTTTCATTTAAAAGAGATATTGACTGGTCCATTTATGCTCATTGGTTGTAACAATGCGCATCTTTTTAACGTTACTCCTAAACTTGTAAAGACGCTAATAATCTTGATGAATTCGTAGTAAATAGCTTTTTATTCCAATATATATATATATATATATATATATATATATATATGAATGTATATAATAACATTATAGCTGAGAAAGAAAATAAGAAGAAAATAAAAATGAAATGATTAAGCAGCAATGTGTAAATTCCTGAACAAAAATGTCAAACAATCGCTAGATACTATTATTATTAGTGTAGTTGAAAGATTTATCGCCGTTATTATGGTTTGTCGTTTTCATATATGTGTATATACCTTTTAAATCAATTGTTATATCTATCGAAAATATCTATTCATTTTTAATATATATTGCATGATGATTTTATTATTGATAATGGGGGGAGACGTGATACGTCAATAACAAAAATTTTTCTAGTTCTGTTAACGATTGTTTCCTTATAAAGTACTTCTTACGTCTAGGTCATAAGAAAAATAATGTTGAATTATTGTAATTTCTGCGCAATCTGAAGACTTTCTTATATATGAATCACTTAAGTACCTTAACGATGTGTCTGTGTTTCATTGCTCTCCTTTATAATACACACCCATAATACGTAGAAAAATGTATTATTTTTGTTCGAATCCAATCTATAAAATTGTTCAATTGATTTGATATAAACACTGAATAATATAATTATTATTTTATTTTGAGATTATCAAATATCAAGGGCAAATATCTCATCTCAAAAAGAAATAAATGAATGCATGAAAATTTCAAGTTGATTCGTTATCATTATGGCTATTAAAAAATTTTTTATTCATTTTTGCATATAATGCAGAAAGAGGTACATAATTATTTATACATACGATTGTTAATATTAAAAAGGAAATATGAAGATAGGCAATTTACATTATTTATTACCAATGATAAATTTTCCCCATTTTTAATGCATTACACACATCACGATAGCTTGTTTTGGTCAATTAAATTTTCATAAATAATTATTTTTTATCATAATCGATAATCATATCATCTATACATATGAAATATTTCGTTACCAGGCGTTGTTCAAAAATTCTATACATGCTAATTGATTATTATACGCAAATTGCACTCTGTACATGACGGAATGAAAAATACTCGTATCACTGATTTACATTGGTATTAAATTTAAGATTTTTACTTCTTATTAAATTTTTTTTTTTAATATTTATCATTTTCACCATCGTATATAACTCCTGTATTCTTCCTTTACACTCACACGTTTTATTGTTTCGTATCCAATTATTATCGAGAAGCTAAAACACGCAGATTGCACAAGTCTCGCTGACAAACCTTTCGTAAACATTCTCATACCCTCTTCAATCCACAATATTTTGAATGCATTGCACATGCTATCGATTCGCTGAACTTGAAGTCTAGCACGTACAATATCCAGTGGATTTGTTATGACTGTCGTTGTAAACCCACAAAGAGTACCAGCCACCGCTTGAATGAATAGATGAGACACCCACACTGGCAATACTCGTATCAACTCGTCTATTATTATCACAATAAATTTTATTTAATGAATAAATTGACAGATATGAAATATTGATTATCGAACTAATTCATTTCTGCCTTTACCTTGATAGCAGGTATATAAACCCCACCACAGTGCACTATTTGGAACATAAGCACATAGAGATGCAACATAGCCTCGATAAAAACCTTTTACGCCATCCCGTTGATAAATTAATTTAATTATTTCCCCAGAAATATAGGCGCGAGACATTCCGGGCGTTAAATTCAACCCTAATGGATTCATTCCCGTCTAAAAAAAAAAATAATTTCTCCTTCAGACAATTGAGTAAACTGTATTTTATTATTCTTCTTTAAACGGAATATAATATCAACTAAATTCGTCGATATTTGCCTTATCAACTGCCATTTTTCCATGTTTGAAGCTAATTCCAAGCACCATTAGATGTTGACTAAGTACATCAAATGGCACAACAATAGTTTGTGTCAAAGCACTAGCGGTACCACCGCCAATCAATGCTTTTAATTTTGAATCCAGACTCGGATGTTGACGTAAGATATGCCGTACGCCTTCGTAAATTGACACGTAAAAGACTCCTGATACTATCTGAACAGAGCTGATCCAGAAACCTCGATAAAGGCCAGAGGGACCTTCCAGTCTGCGAATCTTTTGACAAGCATCAATCATACCTAATATACCAAATATAGTCATTAATAAATTTTGAATTATCTAATAATGATGTTTTATCATTATTTGAATACCTGTATACATGTGATTTCGTCGTTGAATTTGCAATCGAGTTTTTATTACAGTGAGTGGATAAAGGCAACATCGCACTGTAAACGAAGATAGCATACTTAGCGGAAGGAATTTTGCTTTGTCCATCATATCCCACTCGATTGTCCGTATGAATGGTGGTGGTTCCACCGCTGACATTTTCATTCGTCGATTGCGGTAAATTTATTTCCTTACCAATTACTGTCAATATTTTTATTTGATATATTCATATATGATAGGATGTAAATGGTTTGAGTCTGCACATTTCGCAACATCACTTAGTGACCATTTCTACCCAATGAATTTTGAAGAACTTGAAAAAAAAAAAAATTTTCAATCAGTTTCAATATCCTCGATCTATATACAATTTTGATGATAATAATGATTACAGATCAGTCGGATTCAATTGACAATAGCCCGAATAGAACAGATGTATACTTTTATATTGTGTATGTTATTCATAATCACAGCAATGCTCATGATCAGGCACGTTATTTAGTGATAAATGTAAAAAGGTGATATTTATGTGAATGACGAAATGTATAGTGTGAATTGAAGGGAAAGTTTATAGTTTACGAATTGCAGTATAGGTTATGAAATACAGTTGTTAGTTTATTTCCCAAACTTACAGTGATGATGTTGAGAAAAATGGAATGAAGGCATGGGAAGTCTGAAAGTTGTTTGGAAACAATAAAACGATTATATTGAAGATGACTTGAGTTATTTCGCTTGCAGATAGTCCAATTTACTTTTGTCAATGTGCTCTCTTTCAGTTGAAGAATCGTCATAAAGTGAGTGTTTGATATTTGCAATTGACAATACCCAATCATGTTACAATAAAGATAAAAATAAATATAACATTTAATGTTTTTCAAACATAATAATAGGTTATGAAAAAAACACTGACTGACCTAAAGTATCTAGAGCTGAAATCTCCCAAGTGCTCGCGAGACTATTATCAGATGGATGATTATTGTTATTCTATACATATGGTCATTTCAGTCAGCCATAGAGAGGACTTCGACAATCCTCGACAACTTGCCCCTTCTACGATATTTTTATTGAATTCAACTGATAATGTTCGAAAATTCACAAATCGCAATATATTTGATTGCGGCAACAATCCACTACTCTCTTTCGCTAGGATGACTGTATATAGTTGATTGAATGAAGCTGTCGAAATTCATATATATAATTATATACTTATATGTGTATATAAGTATATAATGACTGAATACCGTAAGGTGTAAATGTATAGTTACTACTTTATCTACAGTGAGAAAGTAACCATTTTATGGTTAAAGGACAATATTGTAATACAATCCAGGAAAATTGTCAACTTTGGTTTATTTTGCATTCAGATATATATTTATTGCACCATTACAATCATTTGTCCGAACATACATTTCATTATGAGAAGTATATTTTAATTCATTTGAAGAAACAAAAATGAAAGCATAATAATAATAATAATATAAATAATAATAATAATAATAATAATAATAATAGTAATAATAATAATAATAATAATAATAACAATAATAATAATAATAATAATAATAATAATAATAATAATAATAATAA
>CAJUYH010003657.1:0-11840 GCA_910591685.1 Galerucella tenella | reverse complement strand
TTTTTTCATGCACTCGAGTATGCCAATTAATGGTAGTAGGGGGACGAGTGTGTGAGAATCAGACAATTTTTATTGTCAACAAACATAAATCAAATTGTCGAAAAGTAATGTTAAGAGAAAAAGCGTGAGGGGATACATGAAAAATAGGACACAAACAAGCAGGAACCACCCGTGGTTCGTATTTTTCTATTAGATTGGGATGCAAGAGAAAAAGAGAGAATATATGAGTGAGAAAATATATTTGTTACCCTTCGAGCGTGTGGTCGCGATTGGGGGATGCTACCAGAGGGGGTGACAATTACGTGTTTAGACGTTACAAAAGGGTGATATAGGTCCCATGGGACTTGTGCGGTCACGTGTCGCGCAGCTATTGGCACTCACAGTTGACACCGCGGGATAGCCTCTCGATACACATTTGTATACATGACTTTATATTGTACTGTCTTGTCTGTATAGATGAGTGCTTTATTTTAGATGATAATGACAAGTAGGTATTGGTATTTATCGTATGATTGAAGATTATTCCTTTGATTATTATAAATTTAGGATTCCATTGAAATTTTGATCGTCTATGAAATTATATTCCTTCAATATTACCAATTATTCACTCAACTGAAATGCGATACGTAAAACCATACACTAAGATAAAGTGTTGATTGGTTTTTTAGGAGATAATACGTATGTGTATGAAATTAGTTCTGATAATAATAATACGCATTTAATTATGTATTACCTATATAGGTGTATACTCAACATATATATATATATATATATTATGTTCTTTAAGTTTCACTTCAAACTTTTTTTATCCAATACAACTTACAGCTTATAAAATGGAACTAATTACCCAAATAGATTTGCCACTTTTACACGGTTTCCATGAAAAAACCGAAGAATAGGTCTTTGTTTGTGAGTTCTATTGTCCTGTCCGCCACGCACTTTAGCGATGACACTATATGTTCTGAACGTATTTGAAGGGTCAAATATTGAAGATAAAGCTATAAAAGGAAAACACGAGGGAGAGTAAGAGAGCAAGCATTCTTGTTTTGAAGACATTTTTTTTCTCAGTTTCTCAATTATATATGATTAAGACAGTGGCTTTATTATGAAAACCGAAACAAAATGTACAATTATTAGTGTGTGGATGCCGCCCCTCCCGCTTCATATTCGTTGTTCTTCTCATTTTCACTTCATTCTTTTTCTTTCTATAAGGGCTCATCCCCCTCACCTAGTAAAGTGATGGGGCGTTCCCCCATTTGATGCAAACAGAGAGCATCAATTTCACTGCACGCGTCTCCGAACACTAAAATCCAAAACTCATAGCCGTGACTTTGAATACACACAAAACTCCACGCGAACTCCTATGGAGTCCGATGAGATAGGGTCTGTCAAAAGGTCATGACATATATCTAGAGCAGTGAACGCGCACTTCAAGGTTGTACTACAGTGATCATGTGTTTGTTTTTATATATGCGAAAGAGTAACGGTTACATTGCAGTAATACCACTGAAGACACGAAGAGAGAGATTAATGAAAAAAAATTAGTATAGTGGAATGAATGCAACCAAGTAGGACTACTACTCTATCAATTTTGTTTTGACGTCGATGGATAATGTTTATCTAGGTATGTCATTCAATATTAGAAAGAGAAAAACAGAAACAATCGATATATATTTTAACTTTTAAATTTAATGGGGCAATATTGTAAATAATGGATATATATCCATTATATAATATATATATATATATATAAAATTGAAGGACAAACGAATATTCAAGTTTGTTTTGAAGTTAATAATAATTTTTTTGTTATGAAGATTTTCAATTTCAATTTATTTTCCTGAATACCAACGGCAATTGAAGAGTCGAATTACATTTGAGGTACCCTTCAGACCAAAAACATCGATATATTCCTGTGGAATTGTACGTGCCGTGCAATGCAGACACTAATAGCTGAGATTTCATGGGAGCCGGTAACTAGGTTTACCACAAGATTGCTCCGCAAGGAGGAAACCTACCAATCGCTTGCCGGATGTCCGCTTTTCTCTCCCTCTCATATATACACTATTTGCATTTTCCCTCTAAAGTTATTTCTTCTTATTTTCACGTCATATTTCCGTTTGTCTTTTTTATAATTCCAATATATTGGAAAAATATTTTGTAACATGCAATTTCTTTTATTTGTTTCTTCGGTCTTATAAAATAATTGAACAAAAAAATGTTATGTGATTATTGTTTCAGAATAATGACGGATATACATGCGATTCAGTCCATGACGTTGCAAACACAAATTACTGTTCTTCCTATTCAGCCAATCACATTCCGCCAGTTGACAAAAATCAGCACAGTGAGTAATAAATAGAATGGCATACATCCATTATATTCATCTTTATAAACATAATTTTTGGGTCCCATACGATAATTGTAAGAAATTTACTTCAATTTAATATTGGTTAAATTGTCTTTACTTTATTGACAAGTACAAGTTAAAAATGAAAAACAAGTGTCTTTGGTGCTGTCTTTGAAGGATTTGACGTGACTATGATGACGGCAACCACGCCCTATTCATGAAGTAATTTTACTCTTATACACTTTTACTCAGTCTACGATCGTGACTTGATAGATATATACACTCATACATCAATCGACGACAAATCCGTCGCTCGTCGTTGCAACTGTAGGCCCGCGTGATTACACTGAGGAAGAACACGATGAGGGGGTCAGGAGATTCAGACCATTCCCTGCTACACGGAAAACCTGTCAGCTACAGGCAATACCACCTACTCAATATTTTTATATACATATACATGTGTGTCGACATATCATACTCGACAGTAATATTTTCCTCTTCTGCAATAGCATTCAATCGTTCACATGGTATCTGTATTTTATACTACTTCCATAGAGAAAAAAAATTATTTAAACATCTTGATCAATTTTCATCGTAACATAATCCAACATCTACCCAACATTAATATCACTTTTTTTCTTATACTACACCAATAACATGAGAATATTCTCAGCAACAAAAACTCCCCTCGGAAGATTCCTGTGGTGTTCTGCTGTTGCCAACATATATCGATCTCTGTAAATTCTAAACAAAATATATATATATATATATACAATTTCAAAGTTAAAAAGTTACAGAAGCAGTGGTATGGAATAATAATAAAAAAAATATATTGGTGTGTTAAATAGGGATGATTGACACTTTATGTATTGTACATTTGGTATGCCTCGGTGAAAAAATTGAGAAAAAGAAGAATCAGTCGTACGCTCCTTGTACCCCCACCCTCCCACGCAAAATATAACTCAATCATCGTCTATAATGCCGCAATTTCTTTGTAGTAATCATATTACCTCACACCGCCAACATTCCGAAGCCGCACCCACGAGGTATACGGTTCATATAAAATTAAATAAGAATAAACAATCATTTTATTGAAATACCATGGTCAGATAATATATAAAAATGAAAATCGACAAATTATTTGTTCGCATATATGTAGAATATAAGGTTTTATTTTCAAACTTGTAGGCTCAAAAGAAGAATAGGGTCGGACGTTAATATCTAAAACCAATAATATATATATATATATATATATATTCATTCGATTGACCACACTACATATCTGGAGGTGAACACAACGAAATTATCGATAAGTGGTGGAGGACACCTACGGTCAATTGCAGAAATCCATTATATATCCACTCTTGTACCTTCATTACATCTTTAAATTAGAACCCTCTTCTAATTGCATTATATTTAACAAAATTTTATTTTAATTAACTATGAATTACAATGATTCAATATTTATTTTGTTCATGCATTTCAGCGTCTAATTTGTTCACATCCAATGATTTTAAACATGAATTGTGGCTTCAAGATGGTGAGTATAAATAAATATTTTATTACCATTGCCCGAATAGCTCAGCCGGTAGAGCATCAGACTTTTAATCTGAGGGTCCAGGGTTCAAGTCCCTGTTCGGGCGACTTTTTTTTCGTTTTTTTATTGAAATAATATTTAGATTATTTTACAATGGATTCTGATAAAAAATATCGTTGTCGCAATAAATATTAATGGCAATCACTATTTGTTAATGAATATAATAAAAACATATGGAAATAAACGGTGAAAGATATTAGTTAGAGTGTATGCTGTTAATGACTTTTAGTATCCAGTTGGACATAGCTTTTATGCGAGGAAGTACATTAATATTAATTATTATATAGTCAACAGTATAAAGGTAATAAGTGATGGATATAATGCGAAAGAATCAAGCGTGATGGTATCTATACCGAGGGGGAATATATCCTCGCGCTTATACCTCAATTAAAATTTATATATGGATCATTGTTTTATGGAAAATCTCCGAAAATTCAGATGTTTACGTGAAAAATGAGAAAAAACTCGATTTCACTTTTTATTTTATAATAATGATAAAAATATCGGTTCTGATTCAATATTTTTTCTCCAGCAAGTAGCTGTGAAACGGAAGACAGCGAGCAGTATGTTCCTGAATACCATCATATTGCTGGTAAATCACATATTCAATATCGATTCCTGCAATAAATAGTGTCACTTAATTGTCGTTGTGGCCTAGTGAAGTTGGTAATGATATCGAGTGAATTATAATAGCGTCATAAGTGTACATATATATATATATTTACCAATTGAATATGTGGGATAGGCAATTTTCATGGTTCCCTAAGGTGTCCGGAGCCCATAAAGAGGCTTTACTTATTGTGCTACTTATCCTTTGCAATTTATCAATTATTTCATATATGAATATCGAAATTTAAACAGCGACAATTCTGAATAACAATTATTGACAGAATAAGACCTGAGGCAATGATTTTTCAGCTTATATATCACAGAATATAATCTTAACGTTGTATTATCAATATCGGATTACGAGTTTCAGCACTTTACGATTTTTCATAATTTCTTTCAAGTAATCCCTTGAAATATATTAATCAATATCCAAAAGAGTATAAAAAATTATTCACTTTATACATTTATTTACACGTGTCATATATATGTTGGTGTTTGCAAATATAATTTAGACGCGCCTACAATTATCGTCCATAGGTACCTCGCGGCATATTTGCTTATCTTTAATAAAGATAAAACCAATCATTTATATTCATATATGAGCAAACACTGTGGATTAATATATTCTTAGTTGATAAATTGATTTAACTTTTACCAAAAATAATAAATCACTTGTAAAAAAGATTTTGTTTTGAGCATACGTATTGCATTGTCAATAAATCAATTAATATTATAATTTTTGATAAATAGCTTTTACCACGGGATACTTTGGCCGATTGATTTACTTCTCAACTATATATATATATATATAACGATCCCTTCATATATATATGCACACGATATAGCTCACTTTGGATCGGAACCATAAAGCCATTATGATCTCACGTGCCGTTGCGATGATGCGTTCTGACTTCCGCTATGGCACGCGCCTTCATGTCTTATTTTCCTCCTTCTCTATATCTTATATATATATATATATATATATATATATATATATACAATATTTGCCTCTATGTACCTATAATGTTTTACTTCCTATATACACACAAGGAACATTGACTATACAATTTATTATATAGATGCGAATAGCTCTCTCCATTATTGCAACAATAAACGAAAATATGATTTTTTTTAAAGGAATCAAGCAGGAGTTGCGATACAAAAAAATTAGTGAGGATTGTCAGCCACAATATTCAAGAAGCCAAGTGCCGAATTTTTTAGATCTTAGTCCCCACCTAGTCACCACTCCAGTAACATGTTTGAGGTAAAGAAGAATGATATTCCAATTTCATATTAGTACGTTTTTTATAATACACAATTTGGCATTGTCATTATGATAAAAAAGAAAAAAATATATATTTTCAAGCAAAAAATCTAGTTCGGGGATAACTGATGTATTAGATTGTGTGGCAGTGAAGGAGGAACCGTCGGATCGCGGCTATATTGAGCCATCATCAATTACAAATCTCGTCATACCAACGTCTCACGACACATCCAATGGTAAGTCTTCAATACAATGACATTTCATTCAATAATAATTTCAAATTATATTTATGTAAATAAAATATAGCCAAAAATCTGGAGCCAAACATTTCACAAATATACAGCCAAATAGTCCTGCTGATATCAATAGCAATCGAACTATGTATACTTCTTTCTATTGAGGGTATGGCTCTCTATTGAATGTCCGTGCTAAATTTCATGACAAAAGGGAAACGAAAACGATAATGAATTATGAAAAGGGAGAGAAAGAATTAGAAAAATAGAAGGGCAATGAGTATACATGTATATTGTTTAGTGATTCACGTGCGTACTACTTAACATCAAATAATTCTTATATTTACGTATTCTGGCTTGTATATGTTTTTAAATAAAACTCCACATCACTTTTTTATATTCTCCAAATATGTAATTAGATGAATTGACTTATACAGACGAAAAATTGTGATGAAATAATATAAAAACGCGAATCTATGACAGTGATAAACTCCATAGGCAAGATTAACTGACTCTTGCTGCATTATTATCATAAATATCTCATCAATTGTGCAATTTTCACATTCGTCTTTATATATTTCTGTATCACTACTTCCATTAGTCTCCACTATAGTGTTATATGTATATAACGAAACGTTGTATTACGTTTGCCGGATGTTACGCCACATATATATGTGTGTGTATTTATTTCTGTCATGAGTTTTCGTTATTATCACCGCAATATACATCGTCACCTCAATTGTATGGCATCGAATATCATATAATATCAGAGTTTTGTATTTGAATGGATTTAATGTGATATAATAAATAAATAAAATTAGGTGAAACTAATGAAAAGTGATGAAAAGTAATACAAGCTCTTGCAACTTTATGTATATGCTCTGATAACAGTAAATAGCAATAAACTATAAAGTCATCCTTATCAACTTGACGGAAATTCAAATCAACACATATGTATGTATATATACACGGCCTTTCCAACAAGGGATCAAATTACATGTGCTCTATAAGTAAATGTAATTGAATAATTGAAGAATGCTCTCAAGTTTCGAGCGAGGAGATTTGAAAGCAAGAAAACCGTTAACTAAAATATGTAGCTTGTACAAAAACACAGATAGCAAACGATTTTTGTTCATTTTGTTTTGTTACTAACTAAATATTGATATTTTTTGGATCCCAAATACAACTACCTACTAATGGAACAACTCTTTGCTTTATGCAACATTTTGATTATATGTATTTCTGTGTCAATTAAAAATTTTTAATTAACTAAATATTATTATCATTCACGAGTCTATGTTGTTTGTATTTTGCTTGAATGTATAGCCAGCTACACTTTGTAATCACCCGTGGGGATTACGTTCCCTATCTATCTCTTTCACTTCGTAATTCTCTCTGCCATTAACACGACTCAATTATTTATACGCAGTTTACGTAAATAATAGGATAGAGTGCTCTCGAAATATGTTATGTTATCGATATGCAGAACTTTGCGTCCAATCTCGTGGGAAAAAGAAATCAAATATCGAATAATACCAAAAAAAAAAAAAAAACGAACTTCTGCAAGTACTAGGTATATATACCATGAGCTAAGTAACAAAGTCCATTTAATTGCGACATTGTAATGCAATGTTCTGTCGATGTTGGTTTAATTATGGACAGATGATACATAACAAAAATGTTTCTCGTATCCGACATTATTGAACGTATCGAAAAATGTAAAAATCTAATCGATATCTTTTATTGTGTCTATATTTGACGGAAAATAAAAAAAAACTCTGCATTCTATGTTTTGATAGATAGTTTCCAAGCAATATCGCATATGAATTGCGTTCAAAATATAAATCTGTATACTCTTTTATTATTGCTCTGACGACAAGGATGAAGTTGCAGTATGACTACGTATCAGCTCATAATTAATTTTAATTTGTAAACCGGCCACTAATCCACGATGGACGAATTCGCGTGCACAGTCTGCTATGAAATTGAAACCATTTTGTATTTTTTTTTTCATTCCATTTAATTATTCATAAAGGATTGTATACAGCAATCATTCCAAAAGGAAATTTTGAATGAAACTGGATTATGACCAGCATCATTCTGTATTTTTTTTCTTCATTTTTCGCCCCCTCCCCTCGCGATCGAAATGTGAGTTTTGAATATCAAACAATTTCTTACTGATATTTCTACGATGAGCATCACACTTCACCAAAGACGGCGCGTGATTGCAATACTGAATATATTCAAAAGCATCTACATCATATTTTTACCGCTGCTACTTTATATTTATACTTTTATCCATCGTTTCTTCACATATATCCCAGCTGAATATCAATAAATGCCTGTTTATTAAAGAAATAGATTAAAATTGATTGAAATCGTACCATTCGTCACTTTATCGTGGGGAAATTTTGTATAATAAATGCAGTTGTCTCCATACTGAACGTTTCTATGCGACGCATGTAATAAATGTTTCGGGAGAGGTATATTACGTGGCAGGAGATGGGCCATATCCGGTGATTAATTATTCAAAAATCGTGTCTAGAGTTCACAGAGTATCAAAGTACCCTTTTAAGCTTCTTTTCTACAGACAACTAAAAAAAAAATATTTTTTCAATGACAACCAAAAGTGTATCGCATTATTTATCAACGATAAATAACTTTGCAAAATTAAAATATACTGCCAAATGAATTCAAGTATGTTTTGTTAATTGGTTTCTAGTACAAAATACAATTTACCAAAGGCGTCACCAATATTCGACCAATCTGTTAGGATCGGATGACTGCCGTAATTCTTCGACAACTAGCAGACCCGCTAGTGCCTCTCCCATTACATCACAGTGGTCAACAACGGTGCGATCAGACCAATTGTCAGTCGATACGAGTTTTTCCGTTCGTCAGAACAATTGGATAACAGCATGCAATGATATGTGTTCAAAGCGCAGCACTACACCAACGTGGACCGAGTTAGGTGTTCAATCAGACATTAGAGCAGCCACTTGGGATCGTCAGGAAGGGTATTATCAGAAAAGAACGTCATTGAATACACCATGGAATACGGATTATGTAAAAAGACCGTTATCTTCAACGGAAATGAGCACTTGGAGTGATGCAGCTGTTGGGTAAATATCGAAGAGAAATTTTGGATGTATTAAATAGTGATTAGTAATAAATTATGATGTTCATAATTGCAGATATCAACAACAGAGACGAGGTTCACTTCAGCTTTGGCAATTTTTAGTTACACTTTTGGATGATCCAGCCAATGCACCGTGTATTACATGGACTGGTCGTGGGATGGAATTTAAATTAATTGAACCCGAGGAAGTGAGACATAAATTCGTATATGAGTCTCATTAATTTTTGTACAATGCATAGAAGTCATCATGGTGAAGTTGGGTGAGATGGCCATCATTTTCCTGATGGGGGTGGGGCTTGTCAGTTTATGGTGTGAACAAGGTTTGAGATAATATTTTTTGGTAATTTTTTTATAACCATGTGAAAATTTCACTGTGTAATTCGATAAAGAGTATGGTTATAATAATATATTTATTAACTTTTCAACATAAGCATGTAATTGGCCTCCTATAACCATTCATGCGGGTGATGTGGCCAATGCAATAAGGGTTTAATATGAAAAGAAAATATGAAAATGAAACATTATTTCTATAACAAAATATGGTATGGTAAACTTTAATGTCTACTTATGTTGCTTTTTTTCAAAGATACTTTGCCGCTATTCTGGTAAGTGTTTATGAATGTAGAGAAATTTTTAGAAAATTACACATAGCATTTTATGCATTCCAACCAATTTTTCATTCTTCATTCGTCGATTATACTCTGTTGGTATTTTCACAATTAAAGTCAATGTGTAAAAAATACATGCACAAAATATACGGCAATCTGTTTCATCCGTTTAATGGCCATCTCTACCGAAAATTCGAAAGAGATGGCCACCTTGATTAAAAAAAAAATTGTATTTGGCAAATTTTCAAATACCGCCAGTGAATTTTCCCAAATATAATCACAACACCACGGTAGTATGAATCTGTCATAAAATTTTACACAGCAACGAATTCTTTGATTTTTGTCGTAAAGGCGTACGCAGCTTTCTCTGTCAAAATATTGGTTAATTATCAACTGATGGCCATCTCTCTCTATTATCCATCTCACCCAACTTTATCCAATATATGTATGTGTATATTGAATTATACTTCAATCTGTTGTACAGGTTGCACGTAGATGGGGTCTTCAAAAAAATCGTCCTGCGATGAATTATGACAAGTTGAGTCGATCATTGCGATATTACTATGAAAAAGGCATTATGCAAAAAGTCGCTGGTGAGAGATACGTTTATAAATTTGTCTGTGACCCTGAGGCACTATTCAATATGGCGTATGGTAATGGAGTTCCAAATGTATCCCGAGAATCCTCAGGCAACATTTTGAGTAGTCAAACTGCAATCAGTAAAACATTGTCCAACTCGAATGAAATGAACGAGACAAATTTCATGACCATGTATTCAAATACTGCGACAGGTAATTAATCAATTCATTATGTGTGAAAATGTGAATTTTTTCCGACTATCAACCACTTTGGTTTGCTAGTGTATGGACCACTCACTATGCATCATCTCTATCAATGTCTGGATACAAATGATGGCATTAAAATACCAACAGGTCGTTATCATGCGCATCATCACAATAATAATCAACATCATCCCTATCGACATCATCAATCGGGCTTACCTTACACCGAGTCATTGCTAAATTATAGCCGAATGTCGTATGATCATTCATTAGACATAAAAGTGCATGATTCAATGAGAGTAGGATATAGCAATGATGAAAATTTCACAAGAACGAAGGAGGATACCACAACATCATTGGGATTGTCACAACGGTCACAATTAGTTGAATCTAGTGATGGGACTGTGAGCTCTAAAAGTTCTGCAGCCGTGTCGATCTTAGAGACAACAACTGGATCAAAAATTGAGCAGGCCTACAGTTGCCTCAGTGTGAATAGTTGTGTGTGTTAACAATAATGGAAAAATAAAATTATTTTATCCATGATATATGGGAAAATTGTAGGAAAATTCTTGTACATACAATATACTTATCAATAGTACATGCTAAAAACTTGTTTGACTTTATTTGCATTCATCCTTTATATATATATTATTCATGATATTTACATTACTATAGAAACGTGTACACATTTATATTGTACTTAATAATAGTGAAATAATATGCATTTCACATATACCAATTATACAATGAAATTCTGCATTACCATGTACTGCACATAGTAATAACGTAACGCAACACTGTTATCATCATACATTATCGACTAATGGTAAATTATTTGTCATTTGGCGAGAAAAAATAGAAATTATAAATTTCTAATGTGTGTATATGTATATTGAAAGTGTATTAGTGTACATCGGGTGTGAAAATGGTGAAGCTCAGTCTATCGCGCGCTATTCGCCAGTAAATATATTATTTAATTGTCTATTGAATTATTTCACCATTGTTGAAAAAATTAATCTACATATATATATATTTATATCCATATATATAGTTTGCATGGATATATTGTTTATATGTCATGGCTGTAAATGGCCGTACTATAGTGTGATATAATGACCTGGAAAAGGTCGTACTATAGTGTGATATAATAACTGTAGGGTTGCCGCACCCCAGGGGGCCGCCAGGAGCTCCAAAACGCCGTACTATAGTGTGATATAACCTCCCAAAAACGCTGTACTATAGTGTGATGTAATGGCTG
>CAJUYH010003656.1:0-31037 GCA_910591685.1 Galerucella tenella | reverse complement strand
TACCTATCCTAGAGACGGTGTTACCTTTTTTTGAAACACCCTGTATATTTGTTTATAGAAAATTTATTTATCGCCAACCGTCAGTGAAGCCATCAATTAGATTGATTTCCGGAAGTAAACAAACTGTTTACCTTCCTCCACTTCATCTGCCGCATTTGCGGCAGGTAAAGTGAAATATGCGGCAGGTAAAGTATTTTGACTTTGACATTACTCGAAAATCATCATCTGTCAGTGTCACGCTTCTCCCTATTACGGCTCCATGATAGTTTTCTTGCGATTTATTTGTAACAAATTATAGTTGGAACTCCTTTGATTTCAGGAATAAACTTTTATAATGCTTCAGGGTGTATCTTCAATTTAAATATAGCAAATAATAAGTAGATTTGTTCTATGTGTGCTGTTTAGTTTGTCATAATAAAATGCAATGAAATATACCTCAGTTTCTTATATTCTGAATTCTGAACAGTTGGCGATAAAATTTTGTATGCACCACGTCCGCAAAGTGTCTTTATCGGACTCGCCTGTTATTCTTCTCGCTTCGGTCGTCTCATAATTTCAGACTCGTCCGATAAAGAATCACTTTACTGCCTTGGTACATAAATAACTATTTTCTACGACCGTGCGTTTTAGGCCCATTTTCCCGCACGCATTTTAGTTTTGAAAGTGTCACTTTCCCGCACTAGTGCGGGAAAGTAAAATTATGCAAATTTTGACCTTATTAGATAGTTTTTTACTTCGTAAGTTATAACTATTGTTACAACAGGTAAATAAATATTTACGGAATATATCAAATAAAATGTTTTCATCTACAAATGACTTGAAACCGTTGCCGTCACCGTGATCGTCATATTTATGCGACCTGCAACCGATGCCATCCTCATCGACGTCATCTGCTCACCAATTAACATAAAATAACTCCACTGGACTGGCAATTTCAAGTAATTCACAGAACGCAACAAATTGTGTTTTTAATATTAATATTTATAATAATTAGTAGTTTTTAGTTGAAGCTTTGTATATGTATGTTGATATTAAATAATTTTTGAAATATGGGTTGATATATTTTTTGCATATACGGTCGTAGAAAAAATAATGTCCCCAACTCATGCGCAAAGCGCCTTTTCCGCCCTCGACCCACATTTTTTCATTTTTGCTTCATGTGGTCGTAGATAAAGTTTTGTATGACACTTGTGCGTGAAATACTTTTGCGCACTCGTTGCTAAAAAAGCAATCGCTACTTTCGTGCCTTGTATTTTCGCAACTCGTACGCGAAAGTATAACTTCCCGCACTTGTATTATAAATAACAATTAAGATGGGGTTTTCAGTAGGGTATAATGAAAAAATATTAGAGAGTGAGTGGCAAATTACAGCTCAAAATTCTCATTATAGTATATTACGTAACGAGTGCGGAAAGTGACATTTTTCACACGAGTGGGAAGTATTGTCTCACGAGGCGCGAGACTAGTGGGACACTCCAACGAGTGTGAAAAAATCAATTCCGCACAAGTAATGTACACTATTTTTCCTACGACCATGCGATAATTGTAACAAATATTGTTTAATGTAAATGTAAATGTTTAAAAATAATGTTGACATTGGTGAGTGCGGAAATGAAATGATTGAAATTCACTTTGCAACGAGTTATGTACACTATTCTTCCTACGGCAATAAATATTTAAAAAGTACCGTAGGTTTTTCGCTACTATCAGTATCAACTTCCATTATAATAAAAAACCCATACTAACACTTTTTATTTTTAGTTTATCTCACAATTATAATTCGTTTACACTTTTATGTAATAAATATTTCACTTACACTTCACAAATACTATTTCTATTCTTTGTGTTATAATTTGAGAATTTTGACATAAGCCTACTTTATTATTTTTCACTTTTATAATTAGTATATATTTTTTACGATCACGCGATAAATTTACGAAATTTGATGGTTTTATTTATTTGACAACATCAATAACCTAACCTTCCTACAACATGTATAATTATTTTTAAAATAGTCAGTTTGTAGTGCAAAATATTTTCAAAATAACGCAGAAGACATTTCAATTCTTTATAATTTGATTTTTTTTTAATTCCTACAGCTATACTATATATTATATTCCCAAAATAAGAGCATTTGACAGCTATCCGCGTCATGACAATTCGGAGAATGCTGGAGTAGACCGCGATTCGATTTCCGGCCGTAAGCACCTAGTTGTTTTTTTTTATCACAAAATTTGGCGAATCTTAATAATTTTTGAACTGATTTTGTGTTTTGTGCTATATTTGTAGTTATTACGTAGGTAAATTTAAATAAGAAAACCACGTTAATCGAATTCATGCGAACCGTGCGATATGATAACACACTAGAGGGTGATATCATAGCGCACGGTTCGCGTCACTATGATGACATGAGAAACTTTCCGCCAGAGTAGAGAGTGCGATATATGTTAATTTCTTATATGGTCATAGGAAAATATATTTTCAATTTTTTTAATAAGCGTATGTAATTCTGCTCAACTATAACTTGTGTAGGAAAAATGCCGAAAAAATGTCTAGCAGCAACCAGTAAATAGCAGATGACGCGGGTGTAACTAGATATTAAAAATACAAAGTGTAGTACGTCGACCGACCGCATTTAAAAATTCAAATCGACGGGTCCAAGCGTTTTTTTTCGTTATCGAATTTATTCTACTAGGCTGTTCCATACTGTGTAAAGAGTTTGTACCTCTTCTACAGATTGCGAAAAGTCTATTCGAAACATACGCTTCACACTAGTACGACAAGGAAAATATGAGAAAAACTAATTAAAATAGAGAAAAGAATAACTGTGCACAGTCAGCGTTGGGCGTGTGTTCAGTTTCAGCTAGCAATCTGATATGGAAGCAGCGTTGCCAGTTTAGAATTTTTGGTACTTTCCAAGGAACAAAAAACTTATTTTGCATATGACTTTTAACACCGGTTAACGTCGTATTTAGTGGGTGAAAATAGAGATTGGTAATATTATTGACTTTTAAAATAAGTGAGATCAACACAAATAAGAGTAAAATGATATAGTCCAAGAAAAGATTTGAACAAATTAAAATCTGCAATTAATAAAATCTATACTCTGCTTTCGATTGAAGAATTATTGATATGCAACATTGTTGCCGACAAAAATTGGGAATAAATTTCACAGATTAGTGCATTTGGCAACAGTGGTTAAAATAGGGGGCACTGAACACACGCCCAGCTCTGACTATGCACAATTATTCTTCTCTCTCTTTCAAGTAGTTTTTTTTTATTTTGTTATTTAACGTCAGTCTATTTCTGCGACTGATGCTAACCACCGACGCCGGGAGGACTCTACCCCTAACCGGAAATTTTGGCGAACCCACTAGTGTTCCAACCGTTATTTAACAAGCCCAACATCCATGGACTCGGGACCTCGGTTTTACGTCTCCTCCGAAAGACGGCATACCTACATTATACCTCGTGCTCATTGGTATAATTCCTGCGAGCTGTGATATGCTAGTCCGCTGCAAGCTGTACGGACCCTATACGATGGTTTTTCCTGGCTTGGTAACCCATCCAAAAACTAACCATGTATGACCTTGCGCGTTCCGCATTCCACTACAGTGCTGGGTCGTCGCCCAATCTTGCAAGTAGTTTTTCTCATAAATTATTTGTCGTACTTGTGTAAATCGTATGTCGCCAATAGACTTTTCGCAATCTGTATATAGTCTCAATTATTTTGATATTTTATGCATTGAAGATATAATTCAAAGATCAAATAACATAAAATAGACTATCGTACTATACATTAGAATTCTAATTTCAAAATAGTAGGTCACGTCGTGTGTATCGTTATAATGAGGCAACAACAGCGAACTGCTTATATAGAGGAATACTTAGTTCATTTTCAGTTGCAAAACATCTGTCGACTGTTCTAATATTATTAACCTCGCAGCTAATTAAAATATTCATGTCCCTGGAAGTAGCGCCATGACAGACAAATGAAATTATTCTTCCGACAGCCACTGTTGCCGTGACAGAAAGATATATTAACAACTTTGCATTTTTAGGAAAAACAAAAGGAAAATGCGAGAGAAAACGACCCGTGTTTTAAAAGCGCCACAAGAGAAGAACGACGACCGTGATAGACTTGAAACAATTTCAGTGCAACTTTTATGTTATTCGTTAAACATTTTTTTCTTGTTGTCGTCGTTTAAATTCAGAACTTTAGTTATTCCTCTTTTTAAACTTTTAGTGGGCTTCTGTCCCTCATGCACGTATAAATAGAATTACAAAAAAACTTCTCTTTGGGTGGAAGTTTTCAAATAAGAAACCAAAATAACTACGGTACATTGAAATACAATGAAGTACATTTTTGTTTATATCGTTTATCAGAAACGACCAGAGCATAGTCGACCATTGCAATCAGTGATTTTCACGCTAAAAAAAGTAATTAACGAGCCTAAATAACTTTCCAAGAAAACATGGTTGTATTCTGTGTGAAAATTTTAATTTTTTAAAATTGCAAAGCGCTTTCGGCTATTAAGCCATCTTCAGTGCGATACCTGCAAGTAAGTAATAGTAGTTGGAAATATGTAAAATAAGAAATAAGTAAAGAATTACTTACTCGTCAGGTATGTGATACAAGAAGCCTAATTAAAGGTCGACAACACATTAACGTCACAAAAATAAAATTTCTTAAAATTACATTTAATTTAAAATTTAAAATAATCCCCTGTAAACTGTCTTTAACTTTTGAACATTTTTAGTTTAAATTTTAATATCTTCAGCTACTACACGAACACGTGTTAGTAGAACGGAAATTGAAGTGACACTACTTCAATTTGAAATTAATGTGAGTCATTTTCATTAAGAAAGATCTGATTTAGAGTCTAATTAAATTTGAGTAATGGGTTCTCATTAGACTCTAAATCAGATCTTTCTCAATGAAAATGACTCACATTGGTTTTTGGGATATTATTTTGATACATAATTTGACTACTAGTTACTTAAGAAATTTTTTCTTTAGATTCAAATATATTTTCATTGTTAATAATTTCTGGAATTTGTTTTTACATACTTCATTCTTTGAATGGTTATTGTGTTTGGAGTTTCTTCTGACTATTGATTGGTTATCTATTTTGAATTAGATTTGGAAACAAGTTCTCATTAGACCCATATCTCAAAGGACTTTAATCATATCCGTTTTTTTTGTTTAAATAATTTGTTTTTTGTTATGAGAGACTACCAGACTACAATGTTTAGTCATTGAAATTTGTTATTTGGAATTATTCTCAGATGATTACTTTCATTGATTTACACAAATATTTTATAATTTTTTAAATTAATTTATGTGCTTTTAGAATCTCTCTTGACCTTTGTGTGAATTTTCTATTTTGATTTTGATTTAGTAATGGGTTCTCATTTTAGACCCTTAATCTTTTTCGGCATCTTATGGTTTGATGGGTTTTCATTAGACCTTCATATCAAATTTATTTATTTACAATTTTATTTAGGAAATTTACATATTTGTTCTGGGACATTACCGAATTACTTTATTTACAAAAAATTTTGCAAATTTAAATGGGTTCTTTAATATTTACATTTACATAAAATTATTACAATGTTATTTTTATACTCATGTTGGATAACTTGAGTTCTGTGTTCACTTAGATTGTCATTTGTATAGCTGTAGTGATATAGTGACCGTTAAGCACATACTGACTGACTGCGAACAATTTTCCGCTACATGTCGACAACTTGACCTAAGGCATAACCTCAAGGAAATTCTCCACTGCCCAACGAGATCAAGGAAGTCTTACATTTTCTGAAAGCTACTCATCTCCACCATAAAATCTAATTTGGAAATAGAAATAATTGTTATTTATCTTGTGTATATATTTGTAACTCTTTTTTTCTGTGCCAATGACCAGCGCTGTCGGGTCACGTTAAGCTAAAATAAATAAAATACTAGGAATTAACTGAACTGTTTGTAAATATTTCCACAATAAACCTTGAATTACATTACTTAAGATGGAAGATGCTGCAGAAGAAATAAGAAGGGATGTTCTATATAAAAAACAGGGTTCCTTTATATTTTGCTGAGAGCAACATTATTTTTAATTTTCCACTTAAGAAATAAAAGAGACCGGACAAATTTTGAAGTATCTCAATTTCTTTTTCTTCCATTTCGGTTTTTAAGCTTTAACATATAGACTATGAGCCCATGGGGAAAAAGTGTCGCGATTTGAAAGAGCAGCAAACCCATTCAGAACGATAGTTTATCATGCCACCATCGGTTCCAACACTATGGCGTTCATTTTCTCTTGTGCAGAAAAGCGCAGTGGAAAGCTGAACATTTTATTTTTCACCCCCTGAAACCGTGATATGAAACTGTACGCCGTTTGTTACATTTGATAGTAGAATCATGGGAGATCGGTCCAGACTCTATGACGTTCAAAAATAATCGTGAGGAAAATCTAGGATAATTGTTGAAAACTCTCATTTTTCACCCCCTAAAAATATGATATGAAACTGTACGCCGTTTGATACATTTGATATTAGAACCATAGGAGATCGATCGAGACTCTATGCCGTTCAAAAATAATCGTGAGGAAAATCTAGGAAAATTGTTGAAAACGTAGATACATTTTTGGAAATATGTTTTTTCGTGCTTTCCACACTATTATTTTTGTACATTATTTTCTATTATTTCATTCTAAAAGGAACCTATTGCACTAGGTAGATGCCGTACAGATTCAGATGACCTTTTTTGAGTAGGAAAATCTCGCAAAATGAACAATTCCCCACGGCTTTCCACACACCTTTTTTGTACGGCACTACTGTCAAATATTTATTTATATGTTGTATAATCTAGCATTCATAGATCTCGAAAAAGCGTTTGATTAACCGAGGGAAAAAGTATGGAAGGGGATGAAAGAAAAGGGAATACACAAAAAAATAATTGGAATTATTCAAGATATATATGAAACAAACATAAATTTTGTCATGAAAAACAACATAAAATCAACAGGGTTTAGAACCAACATAGGATTAAGACAAGGAGGGGGACTGAGCCCAAAACTATTCAATATACATATGGACAGTATTATTAAAAAAAGAGAACAGAAGGTGAAGAAAATGTTCGTTGGGTATAAAAATTTAGAAAGAGTAGAGATAGCCGAAGGAGTTTTTGCAGATGATGTGGTGCTACATTACAAGAAAACTTGAACATATGGAAAGATGTTATGGAAGAAGAAGGCATGAAAATCAACAAAACTAAAACCAAAATACTTGTAATAGGAAATCAGAAGATCAACACAGAAATTAAAATAGATAATGTACAAATAGAACAAGTGAAATAATTCAAATACTCAGGAATAACCTTTGACGAAACAGGAGAACAAGATGCAGAGATAAATGAAAGAATAGACAAAAAAAATAAAGCTATACTATGCCATGAACCAAAAATTTCTAAACAAAAAAGAAATTACCAAAAAGACAAAAGTAAAAGTGTATAGTACAATATAACGACCAGTTTTAACTTATGGATGCGAATCTTGGACTCTTACAAGTAAACAAAAAAGCAAAATACAGGCAGCAGAAATGAAATACTTGCGAAGAACATTTGGAACAACAAGAATGGACAAAATTACGCATTACACAAAAATAAGAAAGGAATAAGGTGTTCAACCCGTACTAAAATTTATAGAACAAAGACAACTCAGCTGGTGGGGACATATTCAGAGAATGAATAACAATAGACAAGACAAATAAAAAGAAAAAAAGGAAGACCAAAACAAACATGGAATACAATAGTGGGTAATATACTAAGAGAAAGAGGTAAATTATGGGAAGAGGCGAGAACATTGGCAAGAAACAGGAAAGAATGGAAAAAATTTATATATAAGAATTAAATGCAAACCCGACACCTTAGGGTATAAGGGTATATATATAGTCTACATAAACAAATGCCGTACAGTTTCAAGTCACCTCTTTTAGATTTTCCAAACGATTATTTTTGAACGTCATAGAGTCTGGACCGATCTCCTATGATTCTACTATCAAATGTAACAAACGGCGTACAGTTTCATATCAGGGTTTCAGGGGGTGGAAAATAAAATGTTCAGTTTTCCACTGCGCTTTTTTGCACAAGAAGAAATAAACGCCATATTGCTGGAACCGATGATGGCATGATAAACTATCGTTCTGAATGGGTTTGCTGCTGTTTCAAATCGCGAAACTTTTTTCCCCTTGGGCTCATAGTCTAATACGTTTTGGTAGGTTTATTTCCAATTGAATGCAAGGCAGCACTGTTATTATTTCCTCTCTAGCACTCTCGATCATTCAAAAATACAGTTTTTCGTCTACCTTACCGGAAAACCAATCATACGAACACCAAAAACAGGGAGGAATATATTGTTTGGCAACCCAAGGACGGAAATTTAAAAACGATTTTGGAATTATTCCATTATCTGTCACTTGATTTGACGTTTCACGTGAATTTTTCTATTGAATATCAGTGTATGTCAAAGTTTTTTGTTATATTTTCATATTTTTGGCAATCGAAAAACTGTTGTGTGTCGCACTGCAGAAAACGCTTTAGCAGCTCTTAGCTATCAGCTGTACAATATACTACAATGTTCCTGGGACCACTCCCTTCCAAGATAATCATGAATACGGGTCTGCAAGACATTCATTTCCAAAAATACATATAGGATTGTTCTGAATTTTCGCAATTTGAATAGTTACCATAGTTTCCAATTGAAGTACGTATTCAAAGCTGCTGTTAACAGCCTCTACTGACCTTAAATCGAACAAATACTCATCAAATACGCGCCGACTCACATATTCTAACAATCAAAGCGACGTTCGCGTACCCAAGTCGTCTATTTTGTATATAATTTCGTCAAGTTTGACTACAATAGGTTTTGTAGTTTACATTAACAAGCAAACGAAAATCATTCGATTTCTGATTGGTTTATTCGATTTCGAAGCTGGGTTCAGAAGCGTGATTACTCGCTCAGCAATTATTGCTTTCGGTTTATTCAATATCTAATTTGTTGCTCTGGTCTTTCAGCGCCATTTACGGCACACGCAATTACCTTTACGAGTCACTTCGTTTACTATTGTTTCTGGAACATTTGCTGCGACTGACGCATTTCATCATTTCAACAACGCCAGCGGGATAATGTTATCTGAGGGCTTCAACAATCGTTATGTCTAGAATTTTGATGTTATATACGGAAAAAGTTGGCATCAAAAGTCAAATTCAGAAGCGCAGAAACCATAGAGATACTACAAAGTCAAAAGTCATCTCATGAAAATAATTGAGCTAGTAGATAGACTCACAAATATGGGTGAAAATCTAGCCGAAAATTTAGTAGTAGCATTCATACTAAGTAGTTTACCAGAAAGCTACAACACCATTGTGATGGCATTAGAAACAAGGCCCGAAAAAGACTTGACAATAGAACTTGTCAAAGAAAAATTGATATTCAAGAAGTAGAAAAAGTATTATCAGATAACTTCAAAATAAAAATGCTTGGAAATTTGAAGTTTTATCTAGGAATTGAAGTTGAACGAAGAAAAAATGGCATATTTCACATACAACAGAGAAATTACATAGAAAAAATTATGAAAGTTTTTAACATGGAAGAAGCAAAAAAGTCAAATATTCCACTTGACACAGGATATTTCAAAACAAAAGATCGAGAAAGGGTGTTGGAATCGACTAAATATTACATTCATATTTTGTTTATTGTCAAGTATATTATTTTTTCAATATTGACATTAGTTAGTTAGTTAATAATAATAATAATAATAACGTTTATTTGCAAAAGAAAGAAAAAAAAGTTACAATGTAGCAACACCAAAATACAAAAAATACAAAATATACAAATAAACATGAAAAGGACACAAAAGTATTTCAAATACTTGTTTGTGTTAAGATAATACAAGTGTTTTTTTTTTTTTTTAAACATTACATTACATTACATTTCCTAATTAAATTACGAACACACACATACATTTGAATAAAATATTAATAAAACAAAAAATATATATAAACAAATGGATCAAGAATCGGAGTACAATGATTCATACAATATACGAGGGTTTGTTAAAAGAAAAAAAATGTTTCATAGATATCTTAGTTATATGTTTTATATTCAAGTGACGGGAGCTGACTCTTTAGTTTATTTAAACGATATCTTGTCAAATATAATTAATAAAAAGTCTGTCACTTGGATGAAGTTTATTATCTACCTTAAATAAAAGGAAAGATAAAACCACAACCACTAACACTCCACACCATTTAGTTGAAATATTATTTTTAACACGTTGCCATTTATCTGTTTCTTGAATTCCTGTACATTATTTTCAAATCCAACATTTACCGGCTTTTTCTGTTGCAAAATAACTTTTTTTTTATTGGTGAACCATTTTACCTATTTAAAGCACGCCTCAGCGTGTTTAAATCGAACTTTTTAGCACGCGCGTGTTTTAAAGTTACCGTGGCAACATCAACAACTCGAGAAACGAAGTCTAAATCTATGGTCTAAATCATGTCTAAATGTCAATTTTTTTATTATTGATCTGACAGGAGTAGTTTGTAACGTCAAAACTTTTATTCGAACGATATTTAACAATGTCAAATTTATAAATTAAAATGGAAAGTGCCGTTGGTATTGTTTGAAATATTAATATTTCCATTTTTCAAATCTTAGGAAATGGTATTTAAATTAATACTATTGACATTCACAGAACTCAATAAGGTTGAACTTCCATCAAAATACAAATTAGTTTATGTTTTTCTCATTTCCATGACAACGCAAGGTGTACATCATATACGTCACGAGTTCAACCATTTGACATTTAGTTGACGTTTCCATCTATGATTTCCATTTCTTGTTGTTGTAGTAGTTCTAGACCGGTATTTATAATTTCAAAGTGCACCAATAAAAAAAAAATATCGTAAAGTATTCGTGGATAACTGGTCTTTAAAACACTTGCTCTATTTCGAGCACTCCGGCTTCGCCGTCGTGCTCCAAAAATCGCGCGTGTTTTAAAGACCTTGATATCCACTTATACTTTAATATACTATTTTAACCACAGATTGAATGCATTTCAAAATAACCGTGTTCAATATGAATTGTATATTATTTAGAATCAGTTCTGAAATAGTTCTATGTATGTCCATTTTCGCAGAATAATAGCTATGTTCGCGGTTAATATAATTCTGAATTTTTAATAATAGTTCGTTGTGTTCGCGGATCGGTTCGTTATTGATTCGGAATCAGTCCTAGCAGTTCTCTGATTTTGGTGAGGACTGAAAGTTCGGTTCGGCTGCTCATGCGAAAATGATCGATATTTCAGTTGTTTTATAAGAACGGTCGCGGTATACTTAAATCTATTTGCTGGTTCGGAACTAAGCAGGCGCTCTAGACAATGTACAGTTAATTCCAGACTGGTTCGGAATCGGTTCGGATTGTGACCCGCGAACATAGCTAATAATTATTCTAACGCTTTGAAAGTTTCGAAAAATATTTTCCAGAAACGGTGACCGTTTAACAAAGAAGCAGCAACCACTTCCCGGGCTTCAGGCACCGACGGATATTGAATTACACTTTAAAGTCAAACGTTGTTGGTATATCTACAGTTATTTAACATGAATCATTCTGGTTTGCAATAAGGAAGGAAACATAGCTTGTAAAACGGTTTCGACGTATTTGCACCTCATCAGTACAAGGTATATGTTCTCCGTCCGAGAGATCTAAGAGCTCAATGGCGGACTAAGGAAGACACCAAAATCACAATCAACACTTGTATTCCAGTAACGGAAGTGTAAAAGTTGTGACAGTAGCGACATCTTCACCTCCAACCGCAAACCAAAATTCGGAAAATCTGGCAACAAAACACGTGATCTCGCAACAATAAAGAATTATTACAATTTCCTGTAATATTGTCGTTACCAATAGATATCACAGAATAATAATTATTCCAAAGCTTTATAAGTTTTGACCGTTCAACTACGAAGCAACAACTACTTTCCGGGCTATAGGCCCCGACGGATATTAAATTACGATTCAAAGTCAAACGGTTTGGCATATCTACAAGATATTTAACACGGTATTAAATACGACAATATTACAGGAAACTGTAAAATACTCTATGTTCATTTTTTTCAATATTGTTATATTTTCCAGCGTTTTTAGCTTGAGTATCTTAATATACTACAATGCACTTCAATTGAAAGAATAGATTGATTACATTCGTCTGTTCCACATCGTAATAAAAGTAATACTAGACCACCCCGTAAACGTCCCTTTCCTTTATACATTTTCTCACGCGTCGTAAAACCTCCCATTCACTCATTCTCCAACAACAACAATCACGTGGTTTCCTGTCATATCCTTGAAGGATCCTGCGATAAATCCAACGATGAGCATGGAATAAAGTAGGACCGGTTGAGTGCCGATCATAAACCAACCGGTTAGAAATGATTGAAAGGTGTCATTGTGACGAAATGTGCCTCTAGAGCTACATAAACCAAGAGTAGAACTATTTTTTGCAGCGTTGCCAAATTAGAATTGTAAAAATTCTTATCGAAGGACAAAGTTTGGAATGTGAACAAGTTTCTGTATATTGCTGTGTAAGAAGGTTGAAAAATAATTATTTTTTTACGATCGTGCAAATGGTTACTATTTTTTGCAGTATGTACTGTGCCAAACATAAAATTTTCCTACGATCACATAGGAAAGTGACATATATCGCACTGTCTAGTTCTATGGAAGGAACCTGATGAGACATCTACAAGTATAAGTGAAACCAAAACTTAAAAAATCAGTGTAAATGAAGTTTGTCTCTCACTAACAATTGTAAATTGCTCTAAGTGCAAAATTAAGATCGTAACTAACTGATAAAAATGACAGTCAAGCCGCCCTTAAAGCACTTCAGAGCTATAGGGTGACATCTCGGCTAGTATGGAAATGCGGCGAAGAACTTAGAAGACTGGCGACTCGGAACAGTGTAACACTGGAGTGGGTCCCAGGTCATAAAGGAATCGCAGGCAATGAAACAGCTGACAAACTCGCAAGAGTAGGATCGTCAACTCTGATGAACGGACCCGAACCTGCTGTGGGCATCCCCTGATGCTTAACGAGGTCATGGTTAAAAGGGTGGTTGAAAGAACAACACAATAAACACTGGAAGAATACGACCAGGCAAATAGATGGGAAGAAATTCATAAAAGAACCATCAGAAACAGTAGCGAAAGAACTGCTCTCAATAAGTAGGAACAAACTACGCACCATAACGGGGCTACTTACCGGACACTTTCCCACAAAGGAGCACCTAAACAAAATAGGGCTGTATAACGGAGACCTTACATGCAGAAGATGCAAAAAGGATACCGAAACAGCTCTGCATATACTATGCAACTGTGAGTCGCTGGACCACAGAAGGCAGAAACTGTATGGCAGAACCCAAATGACTCCAGAAGACTTCTACAACCAACCAGCAAAGAACCTGTATGCGCTAATACAGGGAACGGATTGGCTGAATAGGTTGTAGTCATATCACTAGGAGTATCCACAATAAGCCCAGGAGGCTGAGGTGGTACCGGCGAAGGGACGGCTCCTTAGGAAAAAAAAACTGATAAAAGTACAGTTATTACTCAATTTTTGTTGTAGTTACGTACTTATTGTAAAATACTTTAATAAAATTTAGTATAAAAACATACATCATTCCAATTGTAGAAAAAATGTTGTGTGTAGCACGTGCAAAAGCAAATATGATGCACTGAGCACGGCAATCTTTCCTAATATCATAAATGTTAGGTTTGTTTGTTACGCATTCACGCCTCAACTACTCAACCGATAATTATGAAATTTTGTACACATATTGTCAGGGGTAAGCCATTTCCAAACTCAAGTTTTTAATCCCATTGATGGCAAGCGCAGCACAATGGTGAGAATATATTATTATATTTATATCACTCACTCACTGGCGAGAATACTTGTAAATTTCGTAAATCATTTCAACGACACAGTGTGCATAAATAGCTAGCTGAAGGAGTTGATGCCAATGCAAAATATGGAGAAAAATAGTGAAAACCTTTCAGAAAATAGTAAGTGAAATTATGAAGCTACTTGAAGTGACTAGTTATTTACCAATAGCATCTGGCAGTGTCTGAATGTTGTTGTAGTCCAGAGCAGGATTTATAAATTACAATCAATAACAATTTGACAACACCGTATAATCATTTGTTGTCCACACTTCCTTTTCCGAAGAAGGGTGTAAGGTGTTATCGGGGCCTAATGCGTCTCGGGGGAGTTATAAACTGAGCATTGGCGTTCTGCGACCGTTCATCAAGCACCACCGGACGAAATTACTCTTCCGTGGATGCTGCTGACTCGTCTTTTGAAAAACCAAACGTGGTCTTGATACGTTACAGCTTAGATTTTATTAGAGGTGATGTTGTATTTGTAGCGTCTGAACAAATTTATGATATTTTTATGGAAAAAATTCATTAACAAGCAAATTCTATAAAATTTGGTTTATATATAGGCAACTGAACATACAGTAATAAAGAGTAGCCGTAAAACTGACTGTTTTAATGAAATACATGATTTGAAACAGGAGCGATTCTAATTCGTAATGTGTAATTTATGATGATCAAATTTCACCAAGTATAAATTGAAACAACCAGCCTCCTTGAAATTTAATCCAGAAATTTAATAGATTTTCTTGTGAATTTCGAAATATGAAAACGCTTCCAGAGAAAGCCGAAACAATGCCTCTCAAGCCTCTTAACATTTTTGCTCGAACACTCCAATTTTAAGCAAATATGCCTTCCCACGAAAATTCGTACCGCTTCTGGAATGTTCCAAAAATGAAAATGTTGCTCCTTATATGTATTCTCCAGATATTCTCTTTGAAAAAATGGGCTTATCTTTTAAAAACATCTGTACCATTTCCCATTGGTATTTTATTTAATTTTCTATGTAAACAGGAGCGAAGCACAGCTGCAAAATGTCCGCTAATCTGTCGGTTATTACGGCCTGTGATTATTTTTATGTGACGAGGTTTCTAATGGGAATATACAAGGCCGCATCTCATGAATTATTTATACTACTTGGAAATACTACCTTGTATCAGGCTTAATCAGTATATACAAACAAAAACGAAGTGGATGTCAAAAATAATAGTTTAAAATTTTTTGAAAAATACTCATCAAAGAGCAGAGACCGTTCACTAAGAAGCAACAATTACTTCTCGGGCTATATTCCCCGAAATATATTGAATTACACTTTGAAGTTAAACGGGGTTGGGACATCTGCAAGAGATAAGCAATCATTCTGGTTTGTAGCATCACTTCTAGACCGGTTTCAGTATTTACGTCTCATCAGTACAAGGTAAATTGCTTTCTTGAGCTGATTTCATAATTCAAGATATACTGGTCCTGCTGATAATTGAATTCGTGCGAAATTTTGGTCTCTGTCTAGTTCATCTATTGTATAGTATAATTCATATAAAACTGGAATTACAAATTTTCTTCATAGCATACGATCTCTATCGGTCAAGCTGTGACAATGGGAAACATCTAGTAAGGCTCAGATTTCTACTACTAGGATCAAATGAATGCCTGAGGCAGAATAAAACTACAGTAAGGGTTTTAACAGGGATCCTAACGGGAACCTGAAAAAGCTAAAAATAGTGGAGGAAGATTTTTTGACATGGAAGAAGAAACCTCCATCTACATACTATGAGCTGTACAGCAATTTAGAATCCTAGGGCGCAACACCTAGGAGATCACTAGATTGAAGAGGGACACTTACCTATATTAAAGCCTGTAGATATCCTGAAATTCTTCCGGGAAGACTAAAGGAGCTATTAGTGTTTGAGACTTTCCTAAGAAACTAAGTAGAAGTTAGGAGGCACAGGTCTCAGTGAATGATATTCCAATATACATATATACTGTATTTGATTTTATCTTATTGGATATTATTTATATTTATATATCTTTTATTTGGTTGTCCCAGGCTGTTGACTTTCTCAGGCCGTGGTTCTATAGTTGAACTTTTTTTTTAAATAGAAATCGTCAAAAACTTCAATTTTATGGAATTACATTATTACAGTCAAAAGTTATATTACATCAAATTGAGTATTTAAATGAAAATATTTTATTTATGAAGGATTATTTTTATAATTAATTCTGTATTTGTTCCAATTATATCATTATTATTCTGATTATTATTATAAATTAACACTTTCCCATACAATAAACACCATTGGACATTATCATGTCTAAAATAATGTCCAAATGTCACCAATTTAATGATTATATTTCTAAATGATGAGCGATTTATGTAAATTTTAATTTATTGAAATCCACTTCCCTATTTCTTTTCTGGTTGTATAATTTTAATTCTCCATATCATGATAAATTTCTTGTCGATTATCCTATTTTCATTAAATATAGTGAATATCTAAAATTTTTTGATTTATCTAATCAGTGACCCCTTTTTTTCATTAGAATTTTTTTATTGGTTTGTTATAGCTCAAGACCCAAATTATCATTTGAATGAGGCTTTATTCTTATATTTTTTTATGAAATGATTGATCAGAAACTTCCTGATCTATTAGGCAATCCAGATCACGTGACCCAATATGGCCGTGCAGGGCAAACAATTTAGACAGATAGGTTAGTTTTGTATTGTCTATTCAGTCATAAACAATGCTCAAGACTTTTTAGTCGAATTTATTTTTATATTTTGCTTTAATTTAGTATATTTTATTAGTGTTCAGTATATTGTTCATTTGGTTAGTATTTTTTATTTAGAATATGTCACTTTTCTCAGTTTTTATAAATATTGTTATTGAACAAAACTGAACAAAATGCCTGCTACATACAGCCTGATATTTGATGTTTGATTCTGTTAAATCATCTCTATTGATTGCTGCTAACCACATTTCTCTACGCTTCTTACTTAATTCATTCTCGTGCACCAAAAATGTGTTCTTCAAAACAGCTGGGACCATAGAGAAATATATTTGTCTATGGCTGGGACCTTAAAAAAGCTAACTTGGTTTCGGTTTGAACGGCTTCCACAACCGACTACAATACAAGTTGTTGGCATTTTGAAGTAGGTGTTTCACTCATGAAATCCGTAAGCATAAAAGTAAAACACTGCACGTGATATCTTCCAATTCAAGCAAGTGAAATTTTAATGCCAGCAATTTCATAAAAGTTCCACTTTCATTAGAATATTGTATATGTTTTAGTCAGTGTGTACTTACTCGTAAATATTGAATAATAATTCTTGATGGTCTAAAAACCACTAACAAAAAAATAATGTTCTTATATAGGTTCACAACCAAAAGATGGTCCTAAACTGATATACCCAGCTTAAAAGTTTTATAAAACTGAACTGAAGGTCTCTGGATTGCCTCGATTGCCTAATCACATTTGATAGTTCCATTATTTGCAAATTTTTAGGTTATTATATTGGCCCATTTTTTTAAAAAGATCAATTTTATCCTATTAATGCATATCACTATACAATACATACAAACATTTCGGCAGTTTTAGCAACTACTCCTACTAAATGTAGAAAACATTTAGAACATATTATATAGAACATATTTATGAAAAATAATTGCTTCCTGGAGTTCCCTAATTCAACAATTCCGCCCGGCTGTCAGTTTCAGCTTCATTTTGCTATTCCGGATTCTCAAAACTTCCTGTAAATTTTCAGCATATAATTTTTGATGATGTCCGTTTATGCGTCAATATCTTCTGGAAACAGCTTAGACCCATATAGATAATCAACCCTAAACGTAATGAATTAGACCCACTCGGTTGATCAGAGAAAACGAGCAGTTTCACGGCGGATGACCCTTCCGTAAAAGCAAACAATCAAAAGTGTAGAGAACAGTTCCTCCCGTCGAATATCAAAGGGTAGGAATATGGCTAGGCCTTTACATATTTAAGAGAATTTTATCTTCGGGCGGTATAACAGCCAAAGCAGCTGTATTGTTGGGTAAATGTAGTCGAAGTGTGCTTTAAGTTCCATTTGTAACAGTGTGGCAGCTTTTAAAACCCATTAGCTCTTTATGGTGTAGCGAAATTACACTTTTCAAAAAGTTGCTACACTGTTGGATTCTGCATATGTAAAATACGTAAGAGCTAATGCAGATTTTAATCAAATTTATTAGCAGGCATAAATAGTTTTTTTTGGATTATTATTGTAGACTGAAGTTTAAACAGGGTGTTCGATATTCTACTGACGAAAATTGGCGAATATTTTTTATTCTCAAATGAGTCAGTTACCCAGATTTAGGGTGCTTAAAGTTTATAACAAAAAGATTAGTCATAAATTATACTACTGATGGGCCGTGAACAAATTACCCAGGACAATTTTCTTTGATTTTTCAACCCTCTTATCTCAACGTGAGATTTTATGAACGACCCCTATTCTTTTATGTATTCTGCTGGACCTACCTCCTCTCCATATATTTTTGGAAAGAGAAGCTAGATGGACAAATTAAAGAACTGCGCATATTTCTAAATGCACAAATCAGGCTTATACAGAACTAAGCAGAATGCTAGTGGCCTAATTCCAAATAGAGATGGGTCCTCTGTAAGGGAGAACTGTTAAGAGCAGACAGCTGTTGGTACACAGACGGCTCAAAAACTCCCTCAAGGTCTGGTGCAGGTGTATATTGGCGCAGACCTAGGACAGAAATTTCAACCTCCAAATACCTGAACAGCAAGAAGAGCTTTAGAGCTTTAGACTGGCATAATTAACCATGATTGGTTCATCCAAAGGCTTTTACACATCCTTCGAAGAATGTGTCCCAACAAATGTTAGGCTATAGCAGGCATGACCTACGTTGTCTAACAGGCCTTTTAACAGGCCAATGTCACCTGAATTATCATATGCTAAGACTTGGACGGTAGGAAAATCTGACTTGCCGTCTTTGCCTGGAGGATGATGAAACAGCAGAGCATATTATTTGTGCCTGCCCCGCCGCGGCTCGAATCAGGTATCTGATGTTTGGCAGAGTCTCTCTCTCGCCCTCGGACCTGAAATATCATTAACCAAATCGGCTTTGTTGAGAAGCTGAATTTGTTTGGTGAAATCTGAATACGTGTGAGCCACAATAGACTCTTGCGAGTCGCAGTGGAGTGCCTTATAGACCCACTCACCACACTCCTAGCCTAACCTAACTCTTTTACGTATATGATTTTTTGCTTATAAAATGCAAAAAAAAGTTTTACAACAACGAGGTTACTTAAGTAAGAATTCAACTATATACCCTCATTCAACCATAAATCATATTGATAAAAAAAATTCATAATCAGACTAAGGATTTTCTACCTCCGAAAGAGAATGATTCACCGGGAATGAACTTTTTTTCTCTTCAGTTTCATTTGTGTTATAATTTACGTCCTTTGCCATTTCTTCAGTCATATCACTCCGGGTTACAAACAAACTTACATGATATACAAATCTGTCAGGTACTGAGGAATTTTCAAGTTGACATGTATCATCTTGAAATATTGTTTTAATTTAGTCCATCTAATTCTTGCATGAGTTAAATCATATCAATTCTTATATCGTTAGATTTCGTACCTTTTGTAGAAATAAAACAGAGCTAGTGGTATTTATAGATTGTTAACAATGCGTTTACATAAAAATATTGATGGATGTTTTTTCCTTAATCGTTCAATGTGATTCACGAAGTTGTGGATGAAACGAAACCATCATCCAGTCTTTAATTTCTAACTGAAAGCTCTGCCAAGAAGTGCTCATTCATCAAATTTATATTAAAGCATGTTTCTTAATAATTTCGTATTCATGTTTTTCTCGAGGGTCTACATTCGAAAACATAATGCTAATGATCTTTGCCAAACTGGAAACGGCTGCAAAATAAGTCTTTTGTCGGAATTAGGGAGATATATTGGAAAATACCGAGTGGGAAAGGATTTTCATTAAAAATGAGTAACGTAGAACAACAATATTAATTAGTTTGTTTGTTATTTTTTGGAAAATTAAGACCAAATATTTTTTTCATTTCAACAGGCCAGAAGCGTTCCAGTTACGGTAATGAAAAATATTCATATTTTTTCCAAAAGTGTCTATCATTAACAAAAAATTCGATAACTAGGACATTTTGAAGTTTATTTCTGCAGAAAATTGTCAAATTTGATCGTCAATTCACAGTACATTATATCTTAGATGAAAATGTTTGTGTATAATCAACCACCTTTCAAATTTTTATCGTAGGTACACATCGCGTCATATAAAACTGGTACAACTATTATAATCCAAAATAGTGTTTCTGTAGCTGTGTAAATTGATCTTTTGAAAATTGTCAATGCTAAACCAGCTGTTATGGTATAATTTCTAGGGCAGTGATGCCAGCTCAACAAAAATGTTAGTATATGTAATGATGAAATTAAATTTTGTGAAGCAATAAAACAAATTGGAAAAAAGAAAAATCTATTATATCATTTATACACAAACAGTAACTAGCTTAAATTTAGAAATAGTGTGATATTGTAATAAATACAAATTATTACATTTTTACAGGTTCGAATATTTTTTTAAATAAAATTTGGTTGGTTGATTAGATGACTGATTTAAAAAAAGGTGAGACAAGGATCAAACTGTTGTAGGAAAAATTGGAAATGGAAGACCAGTTTTAACTAGAATAGAGCTAAACTAGCTTTATCTGATTATTTATACGAAAATCCCTTTAATACGGCAAGACATGCAAAAGATACAGAAAACTAATGCTTCAGTAACAACAGAATCGAGAAAAATTAGAAAACCTGATTCAAACAATTGTGCATTTGTAGCCATGAAATTTCAAAAATAACTACAAAATTTCAATAGAAAAGTTTACAGTTTTAGATTTGGATACGAGATCCACGTAATTCAGAATTAAAACATTCCAAATAAATGAACTAACAAATAGATCATAACCATGGTAGCATGAAAGCCATGAAAGTTTACATTCAATAATTAATAACGTGTCATACCCCCATTATTATTGATTAAAATAAATAAGTTCTTGTAATCTTGTAGGCATTGAGTCAGTTAAATTTAATGTTAAATGTTCATCTTCTCTCAAGCTTTCCCAGAGGTTTCTTCTATTAGTGTCCATAAGTGCTCTTTGTTTCGTGGAATTGTATTTTAATTTTTTTACCATAAGCCCCCAAACATTTTCTATTGGATTAAGGTCTGGACTTTTAGCGACCCATGGTAGCGTTTCAATGTTATTTTCAGCAATATAATTGCGTACGCTGCGAGCAGTGTGCACTGAGCAATTATCATGCTGAAAAATAAAATTATCATTGGGGAAGATTTCCCTAACCGATGGTAACATCACTCCATCTAAAATATCCAAATAATTCCTCGCATTTAATCTTCCTTCGATTCTCCAGCACATTCCCAAACCTCCTCTATACATCCAAGCCCAAACATTTACAGAAAATCGTCCCCAGACTTATCATTAGAAGAAATATAATTTTCATTGAACCTACTTCGAGGAGGTCTATAAACTCTAATATGGCCGTCATTATGTGATTGGAATACTTTTTCATCGGAAAAAATTACCCTGCCCCAAAAATTTAATGTATCGTTTAAAACATAATTTAAGGCAAATATTATTCTACCTTGCTTATGTTCTTCATTTAGTTTGTATTTCCGGGCGGCTGCACAATTCTTTAAATTAGTTTTTCTAATTCTTCTTAATGCGGTTGTTATTGAAGCATCGAAGTTTACTGCAACTTTTGCATGTCTTGCAGTATGGAATGGATTTTCCCTCAAATAATCAGTTAATGCTTCGTCTTGCTCCGCTGTAGTTATAAATGGTCTTCTAGTTCCTCTTTTTCTGCTAACAGTTTGATCGTTATCCCACCTTTTTTTAATGTTTTGAATCGTGGTTCTACTTCTATTTAACTCTTGTTTATCGAATTCACTTAAATGTGCTGGCATCGTGGATAATGCGTTTTGTCAAATTTGACACATGTGTCTGTTTGTCATTATGATTAGTTAAGTTTTGGTTTACATAGGGAAAAAAAAGTGTACCAGTTTTATATGACGCGGAGTGTACGCCCATGGTGAAAAAATATTTTTTCCTACGACCGTGCGTTTTAACCCACTTTCCCGCACTAGTGCGGGAAAGTAGGATTATGCAAATTTTGATCTTATTAGATAGTGTTTTATTTATAACTACTGTTACAACAGGTAAATAAGTATTTACGAAATAGTCCATCAAATAAAATCTGAATCTTTTTGTTGCATTTTTAATTTTTTGAAAATATAAAAAAATGAAGATATTTTGATAAAACCCTGTACATCCTTTGAAGTAGTGTCACAAAACAACTATCAAACCACCCGGGTTTGATATAAGAGAAATATATTAAATAAAATTATTTCATCTACAAATGACTTAAGACCGTTGCCGTCACCTTCATCGTCACCATTATGTGACCTGAGAACGATGCCATCATCATCGACGTCATCTACTTACCAGTTAACACCAAATAACTCCACTGGACCGGCAATTTTAAGTAATTTACAGAATGCAACAAATTGTGTTTTTAATATTGATATTAATAATAATTAATAGTTTTTGGTTAAAGTTTTGTATATGTATGTTGAAATAAAATAACTATTAAAAAAGGGTTGGTATACATTTTGTATATACAGTCGTAGAAAAAATAATGTTCCTAACTCATGCGTAAAGTGTCTTTCTCGCCCTTGACCGCTTGTCAACTGTAGTCGCGTGCGGGAAAGTATCACTTTTCGCACTTGTTAGGAGAATAACTATTTTTTCATTGGTGGAACGTACCACCTATTTAAAGCACGCCTCGGCGTGTTTAAATCGATCTTTAAAACACGCGCGTTTTTTAAAGTTACCATGGCAACATCAACAACTCGAGAAACGAAGTCCAAATGACAATTATTTCATTATTGATCTGACAGGAGTACTTTGTAACGTCAAAACCTTCATTCGAACAATATTTAACAATTCCAATTTTATAAATGAAAGTACAGTTGGTATTGTTTGAGATATTAACATTTCGATTTTTCAAATCGGAGGAAATGGTATTAAAATTAATACTGTTAACCATGTTTTTCTCATTTCCATGACAACGCAAATCAACCATTTCTTGTTGTTGTAGTAGTAATAGTTACCAGTATTTATAATTTCAAAGTGCACCAATAAAAAAATAACGTAAAGTATTCGTGGATAACTGGTCTCTAAAACACTTGCTCTATTTACTCCGGCTTTGCCGTCGTGCTCGAAAAATCGCGCGTGTTTTAAAGACCTTTGTCCACGACCACCTAATAATAAGTCAATATTTTACCTCCTAACTAAAGGTATATGGTACCCATATATCAACTGTCGTGAATTATGGTTCATAATACACTGTAGTGTATTATGGTTCATAATTCACGACTAGAGATGGGGGTACAATATGAAATAAACTATTAAATCTGTGTATTTTGTTCAGGAAATTTGTTTCTGACATATATCGTATCTATAAAATATTGTAATTTTTAGTATTGATACTTTTCATAACGATATTTTCTAATATTAAGTATTTTAAAACAATATATTTATAACGGTAAGTTGTATTGATACTTTCTACAGTATCGCCCATCTCTATATATGTCAAATTATTTGAAGTAGCTGCCACAACATTGTGAGGTTAGTAATATGCCAAATCGCTACTGACTTTTATTTATTAATAAATAAATTAAGTGTCGTGGACAAAGTATAGTATTCTACTCGCAATTTATGGCCATAATTCACTTGGGTGACTTGCGCCCCTCGCCTGCGGCTCGTGACGC
Organism: Galerucella tenella; assembly: GCA_910591685.1. Taxonomy (NCBI): domain Eukaryota; kingdom Metazoa; phylum Arthropoda; class Insecta; order Coleoptera; family Chrysomelidae; genus Galerucella; species Galerucella tenella. The sequence continues at coordinate 7,170 of CAJUYH010003656.1, read as the reverse complement.
AAACGTCACCCATCGTGAATTATGGCTATCATAAATTGCTCGTTTAATAATATACTATAATATCCACTTATACTTTAATATACCATTAACAAACAAAAATAATTTAAAAATCTTGAAAATTCATTTCATCATAATAATAGTAAAATATGAATGTTTATTGCTATACGTGCTTTGAAGCAATAGTAGCAGATTGAACATCTGTACTATTAAAAAATATAGTTTATTGAAACTATGCGCACAAACTCAATGTTACCTCCCACTACAGCTTTTGCAAGACATATAAATGCTCTGTATACGTTCATGTTAAATTATTTTTGCGGGACTTTCGAAAATAAGAATATGTTTAATTATTGAGAGCCAAGTAGGGTTGGTAATTTAACAAGAAATATAGTAAAACCGTAGTTCATATAGACAAAGTTAACTATATTGGTTTTCATTTAAATGGTGTGAGTAAATTCGGGGGGTGAATTATGTTCTTTCCAATATATTATGTTGCGACTAGTTTTCTCTCGTTACTTATTTGATTTATAAGCACATGTAATTATTTTTTAGAGAAAGAGGAGGGAAAAACTATTAAGATTTATCGCTTCTCGGCCAACTGACACAGATCAAAGTGTAACTATGTATAAAAAGATCAGAAAATAAGAAATAGAAAACTAAAAAAAAGAAAAACCTAGGACCTCTGGGTTGTGAGCTCAGTATGCTACCTACTGGGATAATCTCCTCACATTTAGTCACATCAAAGAGAAGGTTAAAGGCTGCATGGACGCATACGTAATCGCAAAAGCCACATGTAGTTACTACTAAATTTGACAACGTTGGATCGACATAAAGGATGGTTCTTTAGCCTCTCGTGCTCTGTATAGCATAGCTGATATTCCCGAGTATGAGTGTTATGTTAGGTATTAGACGGATTATTTACGACTTTCATAAGACGGAAGGGTGTCGTATTACGATAAAAAAGTAACAACACAAAATTAATGACGTTTTGAGAATTGTGGCTTTCGGAACATCTCTGCGTAGAATTTTGAAGACAATATGCTTCAAATAAAGCAGAACTGAATATAATAGAAAATTTTAATAGAGAAAATGGACATCAGAGTATTTAAGATCAAGTAGTAGATGAAGAAAATTTGTATTCAGATAGTGACTGATTGAACTTTATTTTTTAATAAGTGTATTATTATACACTGTGTTATTTATAAGATGCGCCATAGGGATTTCTGTACAAAACTGTCAAACGCAAGCTAACTTTTTACCAAATAGCGTTCATAAAAAATAATAACAGATTTGGAAAGGTCGTTATAAAATAAGCTCAAATGCACGCTTAATTCTCTTAAATTTGCATTTTTATACCACTTTTGAATACTATTCCCAGGGAATAGCCAGCAGGGTAAGGGCACGGGAAATTTAAAAGCAAAACCTGAAGTATGGTGGTTTGATTCGCCGATGTGGTGACATTTTTTCTTTTCAGTTCTTTTTCACAATTTTTGTCTAAAAAACATTGAATTTGGAATAAAGCAAAGTTATTTGTTTCCAAAATGTATTTATTCATTTATTAATAATGTACGTCGGAACTTTCATGGTCGTTTAGCAGCTGAAAAGAAAAAGGAAAAAATTTTATGGTTTTAAATGAAACTAACCGTTTTTAAATGACTCCACAATATATTTGTAAAAATAGGCAAATTGCAAAACGGTTAGTTTCATTTAAAACCATATGATGAGTAGATTCCACGAAGTGAGGGTTTATACAGTTAACTCAAGGAAAAAATTTCATCACAGCAGTGAATCGAACCGCCATACTTCAGCTTCAACTTTCAAATTTCCCGAGCCACTAGTTACAGAGAAAAGATCGAGGTTACTCGTGAAGGTTTTTTAAATATATCTAGTTATATCCTAGTTCAATATTGAATTGGTTAAGTTTATTTTGAATGTTATCCAATTTAAATCAATTTTAAATACTTCTATTTATCTACTCTCTTACTAGCCACGACCAACTATAATACACATACAATTAAAAATAACAGTGAAATATAGATCTGAAGATAAGGAATTGTTACTGCATATTCTTGAGAGATAGCCTATAATTGAAAACATTAATTCAATTAAAAAGATTGTTCAAAACTTTATTCATTATATTCTGGAAACTTGATAGAATTTCAACTGTGTGCTGCAATCCGATTCAACCCACTTAGGTCTCCACAAACTATTTGCAAATAAATATACGGGGTTTCCATTGTCAGGGATACGCGTACATCAATTTAGTATTATTTATAATAAACTATTAACTATTATCATTTGAAATACCAACCGGTAGGGTATGGTTACTTCTAAGGGCCAGTTGTATGTAACGTAGTTAACCAATTGATCAACTGAACCAGGTTCACATGTTGACCATAGTCAAATCAATCAATCGTTGTACGAAAGATGTTCGTGTTGTGATCAGTTGAACCACAGTCAAATTAATATTTTTATGTTGGTTATGCGAATCTCTAGTAACATTCGAGAATTTTATCAATATTGTTGGTACTAACTTGAAAAATCGTCAGTTTTTGTATACTGTGAAATCGTTAATCAATGACAGTCAATGATCAAAAGCGTGCTTGGCGTTAAATATCATTTTGTGTGTTCTCTTGGAAGTGAAAAGATGGCAGATGAAGAAAACAAGCGTAGGTAGGTACTCCAAATTTCAGTGCATCTGAAGAATCGACGCTGATTTCTCTAGTTGCTAAGTATAAAAACGTTATAGAGTGTAAGAAAACGGATGCAGAAAGTTCTCGGCATAAGAAAAATTTAAGAAAAATTTGTGGCTTCAGTTGGCTGAAGAATTTAATTTTATCAGTACTACACACCGAACAAGTGACGTGCTGTTAAATAAATATAGTAATATTAAAAAAAGAATCAAGAAAAAGTATGCTGACGAAAAATGTTATGCTCAAGGCACTGGCGGTGGTCCATATAAAAAAATTAAATTGCAGTGCCTTTTGATATTCTGAATCTATCAAAAAACTCATTTTCCGTCCACTCTTCAAAATGATTTTTTCTTGCTCGAAATATGCGAGCGTTTCTCCTTAAACCTGAAACCCAGCATAAAATCTCAATAAGGTATAAAAGTCGTATACAAATAAGTAAATAAACCTTCTTCTACTCCTCTTATCATTTCTAGAAAATCCTCATCATCCTTTAACTCTTCAAAATAATCCACGATTTCCATTGTAAACAATAAAAAGTTGTAAAATTATAGGTTATATAAAACCCTAAGGGCGAGTTGTACCAACAAGGTTTAAAACATAACTAATGGTTTAAGCAAAATGGGTGTTGTACCAGACTTGATCAGTGGGTAACCAGAGTTTTGCCAACGGGTTTGTTAACCGCCCAAAAATGAGTGGTTAAAATAATAACCCTAGTTTTCTAACCTAAAAACTTTGTTCAACTGTCAGTGGATTCTGTAAATTTTTTATTTTTACCAAATAGGTAGGTATAATGGAATATCCCAATATATTGAATTTTAGTGATGACGAAGATTTTAATGAACTTGTAAATTTACAAGTATATCCGAGACGCCCACAAAACTTTTGGCGACGAACTAACCATTTTACAGAATGGAGTGACCAGGAATTTTTGGATAGATTTAGACATCGTCAACTTGAGAGCACAGGCCATTGACTTGTTTCCCTAAAAGTTCCTTCAGTTCTACATCAATATCATTGGCAGGAGATGGAACATATTCTCCGCCACCTGTGCAGAGTCTCTGCAGTTTCTCTTCCGCGAAAGCTTTTTTGGTTTTTTTATTCATGTTGGTGAATTTGTTTTTTAGGATGCCGAAGTCCCTGTAGCGATCGCTAGATGTATTAAAATTAAGAGCGACTTTTTTCCACGCCTCCATTTTCTCGTCATTATTGACTGCGTCAGTCCTTTTATTTTCAATAACGCTCTACTGTTGCTTAACGCAATCCAAGAGGAGGCATTCTTCTTTGGCCGTGAAGTTTTCTGACCTTTTTTATTTTTATTCATTTTTAGTCAAATAAAATAATATGCAAAAATAAAAAACACTTCAGGAACTGAGAATGTAAACTGAGACTGGGGGTTAGAATCGCATTGAAAATTCTTCTTTTATATTTTTCATTGGCAAAAATAAGTAATTTACTCCACAGTAGTTCATTCGTCTAGCATTCACTGATACCAACCTTTCAAAATGATTGATTAACAAAACTGCACGAAAACACCACTGGTACAACACGTACCGGTTTAAACTTTTGTTAAATTTAACCCTATGGTTACATAAACCAGGTTTAGCCGACTGTTGGTACAACTCGCCTTCAATGAACTTTAGTTAAACCACCATTTTTGGTGGTTCAGTAAAATTGCATAGTTAACTCATGAGTTAACCAAAATAATTCTTGACTACGTTTCGTACAACACTTTAATAGCTGTGATCGTGGGTTAACCATAGACATTAGGTTAACTATGCTTCATACAACTGGCCATAAATCTCAAATATACAGGTTGCGAAAAGTCTTATCACGACATATGATTTACACGACAAGGAAAATGAGAAAAACTACTTGAAAGAGGGAGAAGAATAATGGTGCGCAGTCAGCGTTGGGCGTGTCAGATTGACTATCTCCACTATGGGGATGCCACAATGAACAAATTAACTATGGCATCAGCCGAATGATCTCCAAAATACCTTTTTATGATTTGCACTTTTTCGCAGGAGTATGTTATTGAAGGCATTGTAAATGTTTCATTTTCAAATACAATGGCATACGAAAAGATAAAGGAATAAAAGTTTTAATGTGAATTCTCTCTATAAAGGAGACTGTTGCCGGATGAAAGTGTTTAGTTTTATCTAACAGAGCATGAGCTCGGGAAAAGTTAACGATAACAAGACAAAAATATTATTTGTACAAATTAATCTGCGCTTCTGACAGCAGCGGTTAAAATAGGGGGGCACTGAACACACGTCCAGCCTTTTTGGTAGAAGGAGCTGAACACTGACTGCACACAATAATTTTTCTTTCTCTTTCAAGTAGTTTTTCATATATTTTCCTTGTCGTACTTGTTTAAATCGTATGTCGCAATAAGACTTTTCGCAACCTGTATATATATACAGTGTGGAAACCACTTATGGAATAAAATTCTTTATGTCATTATTTTAGAAAATTATAAAAAATGCCGAGACACGTCAACTTTTGAATTGAGTTGTGCGTTATGTAAACATAAATTTAAATGTATAGGGTGATTCACGCAAGTATGCCATAGTCGGTGTTGTTTTTTTTTAATGAAACACCCTGTATATTTGCATATTTTTGAAATCCTCTTAATGAACCGATTCCAACAAACTAAATAATGTATACTAGTCAATTATGAATTATACAGGGTGAAATTTTAAAATTAATAATTTATTACACTTGAAATATTGGTACTTTTTTAAATTAGCTGAATATGGATTTATCAAAAATCTAAACTACTTAATTATTAGACGTATTTGTATATTAAACACAACCTGCTACGCCCATGAATTTTATCATAAATACCTAAAAATTTCCTAAAAACGCCAATAATTAGACAAAACCGGTAAATAATGTGGATTGTTTTAAATCGGTAAATAATGTGGATTGTTTTCTATTCTGTCAGTTCTTGATGTGTTGACAGTTTATATTGAAAAAGTAAAATCTTTGTCAAACACTCTTTCCTTGTCGACATAACAATGAAATATTTAACTAAGACTCACCGAATTGAGATTTTAATGATGATCGGGTACGGGGATAACTGCAGAAGTCAAGTTGAAGTGGCAAACTTATTTAATCACAGGTATCCCGAATTTCCTAATATTTCACAAAGTACTGTGTCTAAAATTCATGCACAATTCAGAGAACTTGGACATGTCAAACCATTGAGAAGAAAACAACACTTCGTTGAAGATGATGTGAAAGTGGTTATTTTGTTAAGTGTCGAAGAGAATCCAACTTCAAGTACACGTCAAATTGCCCCTGAAAATAATGTTAGTCATACAACTGTTCTAAGATGTCTTCATAAAGAGAAACTTCATCCCTACAAATTAACTTTTGTGCAGGAGTTAACAGAAGACGATCCAGATCGTAGAATGGATTTCTGCGAAAGATTGATGAATAAGCTGAACAGAAATGAGATAGCTCTTTTTTCTGACGAATCAACATTCACATTGAATGGAGAGGTAAACCGACAGAGCTGTAGATATTGGTCAGCAGAGAATCCTAATTGGATGCGTGAGACACATACTCAGTACCCTCAAAAGGTGAACGTTTGGGCCGGTATCATAGGCGACCATATTATTGGTCCTATATTTATAGATGGAAATTTGACAGCTGAAAAATATTTGAATATGCTTAGAAATTAAGTTATTCCTGCGTTGGCAAACTTATATCCCAACGCAATAGATCCTAGCTTACCGAATGAAAATGTTTGGTTCCAGCAAGACGGGGCAACACCCCATTATGCTTTAATGGTAAGAACTTATTTAGATGAAATCTTCCTCAATAAATGGATTGGACGAAGAGGTACTATTGAGTGGCCAGCTAGATCGCCAGACCTTACAGGATAACTACAGAAATACGGAATATTTCACCTCAAACTTTAAACAAAGTTAAGAAGGAGTTCTATAGGAGACTGTGCTATTGCCAACAACTAGGTGGATTACATTTTGAGCATTTATTTTAATGTATTAAAATCAAATAGGTACATCAGGTATTTTATGTATGTGTTTAATAACTGTAAAAATAAAAATTTCACCCTGTATAATTCATAATTGACCATACATTATTTAGTTTGTTGGAATCGGTTCATTAAGAGGATTTCAAAAATATGCTAATATACAGGGTGTTTCATTAAAAAAACAACACCGACTATGGCATACTTGCGTGAATCACCCTGTACATTTACATTTATGTTCACATAACGCACAACTCAATTCAAAAGTTGACGTGTCTCGACATTTTTCATAATTTTCTAAAACAATGACACAAAGAATTTTATTCCATAAGTGGTTTCCACACTGTATAACAGTCAGAATCAAGACCCACTATTCGCACTTAATTCAATACTCACTGCACAGCTCCGAGGAATATGGTTGGGGAGTTTGTCCATTCGATCGCCAGTGCTTCGCCTGAATAATAATAATAATAATAA